>JAFIRS010006506.1:0-36291 GCA_018342105.1 Gonioctena quinquepunctata
AATCAAATCTCAAGGTCAAATCTCAAACAAAACTTAATGTTATGAATCTCAAGGTCATATTCAAGGTCAAGTCGAATCTCAAAGTCGACCAAACCCAATATCAAAACTCAATGCAAATCCAAACAAACAAGGTCAAACACACACACACACTGCACACCTGCAACTATTCAAGGTCACACGTGACGTCATAGTGGTGGGGGGAGACCCAGAACCGGCTTAAATCTCCTACTCCTGTATTCATGACAAATGGTAATCGCCCAAACCTAAAATTTGAAAATGTGTGCTGCAAATGTAGATTTTCTTATAAAAAAATTAAACTTCGACATATTTTTTTACAAACTAGACACATTAACCTTTCAAATGGTGAAACATTTTTGGAATAATATTGAAAAATGGCGTCGCAATCGCGAGTTAAACATAGAGAAATATTTTTAATGTGATTATAATTTAAAAGACAAATTATTTTTTTACATTTTTGCAATCGCGAATTTTTTGGAGACATCCAGATATACATCCGCAAGATCACTCACGAGAAGACACATATTTTGTCAAAACTATACCTATAGAATAGAATAGTAATTTATCAACCATTCAGGTACAGGTAGTACATATGGCACGTCATAAAGTGATTGTCATAAATAAATAGATAATATTAATATTATGGTGAAATTAATGAGTACTATACAAAAACCATATAAATTTAAAAAAACATATATAGGAATAGCAATAGAAGTTTTTTCACATCGGCTTTGAATTTAAGTTTACCAGGAATTTGTTTGATTTCCAGTGGGAGTTTATTATATAATTTTATTGCATTATAATGTGGTGATCTCTCATATGCTAGTGTTCGATGTGTAGGTACCATTAAAGTATTTCTGTTGCGTGTATTGTGTTAATATGCAGTTGAGAGAGTGGGTAGGTATTTCAGATTTTTTCTTACGTCAGACACTTAGGGGGAGCGCTTAGGATTTGATTCTGAATCATAATTGGTTTACAGCTATCCAAATATCCATCTTTGAAAATCAATCTTATGTTTTTTTTTTTAATTACAAAAACTCTTGGGAAATTTGTAGCTCTACCCCAACAGATAATGTTTTGAGATATGTGTGAGTATGCTAAGGCATAATATATGGTCAACAAGCCAGCTGTGTCAAGACAATACTTCATTTGAGTAAGAACTATTGAGTTTTTCACAGACACTGTCTATGTGATCATCCCAGGTGAGCTGACTATCCATTTGCGATCCCAAAAACTTCACTGTCTCAGATAAATTGATATCTAAATCACTCTTTATCGGACTGTGATCGTTTTATCTACATTCAGTACATAATGAATTACGTTGGCACCAGGATCTAAATTCATCAACAACTTTAAAAACTTCCGCTTTCAATACTTCAATATTATTGCTAGCGATTGTAATCGTACATAGTTATGTGAGCTTTTATTAACCGACGAAACCAAAAAGGAGGAGGTTCTCTATTCGGCCCGTATATTTTATGTTTTTCCATCATATTTTTTAATGTATGATCACGCATAACTTTTTACTGAGGCGTCCGATTCCGATAATTCTTTTTTCAGTGAATAGGGTGTACTTCGAATTTGATCCCATTTGAATTCAAGAGATGAAATCCACCTCTAAGGGTAGCGAAATGAAGGATATTGATCACTCACCCTCTGAATTCTGGTCCGTTAACCGATTCTATCAGGCATAACTTTGTACTGGGTTCTTCGATTTGGATGATTCTTTTTAATATATAGGGTATTCCTTATATTTGGGTTTCGGAAGGAATTAGCCACCCTTACGGGTAGAAAAATAGGGGATAATTGATTTTTTACTAGTGAACATTGGCACACACATACGTAGTTGACAATGACAGATCGCTACTGACATTATTGTTGTTTCACATCCGTCAAAATCAGTATATTTTATGAGAGGATGGAATGATATACAAAGTAATGAAATGAACTAACCAGAACAACGAAAATAATTTATATTACAACAAATAGTAAAAGTAGATAATCATATTATTTAACTGGTAATAGTTGAAGTAAGGTGGATAAGTAAGTATTTTGGAAGTAATCAAAAAACAAGAAGGTAGTAATTGGTAGATTTTAGCCACAAAAAATTGAAAAATAAAAACTTTTTAACAAAATTTAATTAAAATGATGGCAGCGTTTTGATGACTTCTTTTATAGATAATAATCTTCGATAATTGTTTGTTTGGCGCCGACTCAAAATCAGTTACTTACATTAGTTTAGGAGCTCAATTATCATTTAAACTAAGAAGGTTTATTTTATTTTTTGCTTTTCAGTTAATTTTTCCGACGGTTTAATTTTTTTTTTTTAAGTTTTTTATGTTCAGGTAGGTCGTTAATAAAAATAGTGAAGAGTAGAGGTCCCAGGACAAAGCTCTGGGGGACACCCATTTTCACAGGATATTTTCTAGAATTAACATCTCCATATCTCACTACCATATCTCGCGCTGTCATGTATGAGTGTATCCAGTTCATTACATGTTCGGGAAAGTTTAGGGCATAAAGCTCAGAAACTAATTTGAGAGGATCCTCGGTATCAAAAGCTTTCGATAGGTCAAATAGAAGGGATACAACATAATCCCCATCATCAATCTTTTTCAGAATATGATTGAGTAGATAGCAGGAGGCCATTTCGGTAGATCTTTCTTTCCTGAATCCATGTTGACTGTCACATAGTAAATTATTCATTTCGAGGTATGATGTAATACGATTGGCAACTATTCTTTCAAAGATTTCAGATAGCAATTTAAGTAAAGATATTCGCCTATAGTTTTCGATTTCCTGCTTATAACTTTTTTTATATAATGGAATTATTAAAGCTATTTTGAATATATCTGGAAAACTTCCTTGAAAGAGTGATTGGTTCATCAAGTACACCAGAGGAGTATATTTGAATAGTGTGAAGTGATAGTTCATCCAAGCCATATGTATTTTTATTCTTTGTGGTTTTAATTGTTTCAATAATTTCTATCTCAGTTATAGGATCAGTCTGATACTCATGTATAGTATTTGATGTTGTACATGGCAAGGACAGGTTTGACCCAAAGTGGTTCATCGGAGCATTAATAGCAGCATCAGAGAAGAAATCCGCAAAAGCATTTGCAATATCGGTTGAATCCCTCAATAATATTCCATGATGCATGACAGTAGGTTCTTCCTTACATGTGATTACTTCATATCCTAGTTCTCTATTTATTATTTTCCATGTTTCCTTAGATTTATTGCTAGAATTATTAATTCTTTTTTATTATATTCGATTTTAGCTAGTTTGACATTCCGTTTGTGTTGTTTCAAACGTTGCTTATATATGTTTATGTATATTCCAGTGCACACCTCGATGTTTCGGAAACAACTTTTCGGTCGTCTGATTCCTTACTATCTATCTTCATTATGTCTATGCCATCCTTTTGTCATTTTAACAACTCAAAAAAAATTATACCGGTTCAACGTTTTGATAAATAGTTGCTTGTTGACTCGTGGAATATTCTTTTAATGAGGAAAACGAACAGTTATACGAATCAAGAATGAAACTGGTGCCAACAATATACATCAACAATATAAACAAGCGTGTTGGATAAGGCCAATAACAGTAAATTAATTAGATTTTAATGAGTCATTTATCCGGGGTTCCCACTTCCGAAACAAGCAAACTTATTCATGAAGCAAGAGATTCTAAGGAAAAACAGTAACTAAGCGAGACAATGTTATCACTTGAACCCATAAATTATTAGGTCTTTTTCCTATCCCAAGGTATATACACAATTATGCACATATTTATTCACACATTCATTCTAGTGGAAAAATCCGCTACGACTTTCATTAACAAAAGTAGAACAACATGTATTTATACAAATATGTATTTGGATATGAGTTTGATAACAACTATGCGAGGTCATACCGAAGTTAACGTCCACTAACGTCCCTAATACTGAATTTTCCTACTGTCATAGGAAAATCATACCAAGCAGAGAGTCAACATGACTTCAAGAATCTCAAATTGACTTACCTATGACACAATGGTTCTCTTTCTAGTCCACATAACTCCGAAGTTATCATACAGGTTATAAAAACCATAAATACCATTTAACAAACGTCTTCAAATTCATGGAGGAATACTAAATAATTCGACGAATATCACAACAGGGCTATCTCATGAACTTCTTACGAAGATGTCAGGCAAGGTCATGGCGTCAGTTTTTTGGGATGCGCGAGGGATAATTTTCATTGATTATCTTCAGGAAGGAAAAACAATCAACGGCGAGTATCATGCGATTTTATTGCGGCGTTTTTCAAAAAAAGACCACACCTCCATTATCACAATGGCCAAAATTATTAAAATAAAGTTCGAATTGCTTTTCGGTAGAAATGAAAGTTGATGGACGAATCTTTTACTGAGAATTTGTTTACCTAGGTTTCTACAAAAGCATTAGCAAAGGCATCGTCAGTTACTTTTGAGATTTGTGTCGGTGATCTTCGACGGATATTGGTGTAACTGTGATATTTGTTATATTTTTTTTTACATTAGATGATGGAAAGTCCCCTAAATAGTGTAATAGTTTATTATGATACAAGTGTATAAGTGAGCCTTTAAAGCACGCGGAACGTTGCAAGTGCTTTAAACTTTAAAGGCACTTATACACGCTTATCATACGAAATTTTTTATTATACCCACATCATAACTTCAATAACAATGCTGGAAATGAATTTTAGATCAGGATAATGTTCCTTATATTTTAATACATCTAATCAGGTGATAATAATAATAATAATAATAATAATTTATTGAATCCTTTAAGATCAAATACATGATATAGGATACGTCAAGAACACAAAAAGGTAGACAAATAATCAAAATACCAAATTACAAAATATAAATGTCACATATACACAGATAGAACTAACATTTTATCTGGAATTTAAAACAAATCAAATGTAAAATATAAATGTAATATATACACAGACCGAACTAACATTTTATTTCGAGTTAAAAAATTCAGAAATGCTGTAGAAACAGTTTTCTTGCAGATATTTCTTCAATTTCGATTTGAACATATTTTTGTTTTGAATTTTCCTTAGATCAGTTGGAAGATTGTTGAAAAATGTAATTCCTGTATATGACGGACTGTTTTTAAAGAATGATGTGTTATGAGTCGGGATCCTGATGAGATCTCCGTTTCTAGTGGAATAGTTATGATGTTGGGAAACAGTGTCGTACATATGTTTCTGTTTCAGAAATAACACTATACATTTAAAAATATATATACATGGATATGTTAAGATATTGAATCTTTTAAAATATTCTCTATACGAATTTCTAATCTTTAGATTGAAAATGAGTCCGATGACTCTTTTCTGTAGAATAAATATTATGTTGGAGTTGCTGGAGCTGCCCCAGATGTTGATATTACAGGAGATGTGGGAGTAGATTATGGCATAATAAATATTGATCAATGGAGTTATATCAAAAATATTTTTCAGTTGTAGAATGGCATAATAACCACTATTTAACTTTTTACAAACAGCATTTATATTTGCTTCCCATCTCATATCACTATCTACTTGAAAATTTTTTACAATTTTTGATCTGCGATAGAACTGCATACACACTGTTTTGTCTGAGTTCACAATTGAAGAATTTTTTTTACACCAGGTTGTGAATTCCTTTGACAATATATTCAATTTACCTTGGAGTTCCTCGGGACTGTCAGCATCAGCAGCCAGATAGATGGCAACCATGGCAGCAAACGGAACGGTTGTGTTAGAGAGCTCTCTCAAGAATAAAAATTGTAAAAAATGTAAGAGGACTTTAATAAATGGAGTGAAGTGCATCAAGTGTGAAAGTTATTATCATGCAAGCTGTGCTAGGAATTGCAGTTTCATTAAATCAATCAGTGAAGATTTAATCACATGTTGTGAATCATCCGTAAAAACTGTGAGTAATTTGGAATCTGATAATGACCAGGCCTTTTTTGATGCTATCGGACAACTATCGCCCGAAAAAAAGGTAGACATAAGTATTTTCACCTACGTTGTTAAACAAAAAGACCTGATAATTGATGAATTACGACAAAAAATTAAAATGTTGAATGATAAAATCGATCAACTGAAGAACGTAGAAAAAGTAAGCACAACAAATACTGCTGAATCCAAAAAAGTTATGGAAAAGGTATCCTACGCTAAAAAAACACAGCAGACAAGTGCTCCGATTAATGAACCTGCTACCTCGAGAGGAGTTGCCGGTTCTGCAAAAATTCCCGAGGTCACAGAAAAACAATTGTCGTGTGTTCTGTTGGAAACTGAAACGAGAAAAAAGTGTAACGATTATATCAATCTGGCTGATCATAATGAAGTGGCTGCTGATAATGGAGAATGGAAACGAGTAGTCAAGAAGAAAACAAGGAGGCAATTGGTTGTGGGTCAAAATAACTCCATCAAGATCAATGGAAAAGAAATGAAAGGAATTCCAAAGATGACACTTCTCTATGTATACAGAGTGTACCCAACGATGACTGTAAGTGATCTGCAGAACTTGCTGAAACCTCATTTTCCGGAAGTATCTTGTGAGAAAATGTCTTCAAAGTATCCAGATGTATATTCCTCCTTCAAAGTGAGTATATTTTATGACAACTTCAATGACGCGATGGATCCTTCAAAATGGCCTCAAGGAGCTCATGTACAACGTTTTTTAGAACTGAGAAGGTATGCTCTGCAACCCCCACCCCAGTTATTGTGAGTGATGATAATTATGATTTGATGTTATTGAACGTTAACTGTTTGACAAGTAATAAAATCGATAACATTGTTATTGACTATTCAGATTTTGATCTGAAATTTATATGTTTAACAGAAACATGGTTTGTGAAGGAGAGTGTGAATAGTTTCATAATTCCCGGCTTTGAAATAAGTAGTTATTTCACCAGAACGAAATATAAGGGTGGTGGTGTTACCATCTGGTCATTAACAGAGTTAGATGTCACAAAACTTGACCTAGACGATTTCTGCTTTGAAAAAGATATAGAGGTTTGTGGAGTCATCTGGAAATATAATGATGAAACAAATTTTATAGTTGTGACCTGTTATCGATCAACAGCGGGCAATTCCAATGTATTTTTCAATAACCTGAATCTCTTATTATCCCACTTATTTAAATTGAAAATGAAAATAATTTTAAATGGAGATTTCAACAACCATTCACTTCATGACCGAGATGTGCTTATGTTATCCCAATTACTCATATCGTATAATCTTAATCCAACGGTTGAAGATCCAACGCGTATCTCGTTGACTTCACAAACGACTTTGGATCAGATCTATACTAACTTCAGTATTGAAAAAAAATGTAAAGTAGTTGATAATACTATATCAGATCATAGAACTGTTTTCTTTTCTATCAATTCGTATTACTCCAAGAAGGAGAAACATTGTATTCGCAAACGTATTATAAATGAACAAACTTTGCACAATTTGAAAAATGCATTGGAAAACGAAAGCTGGTCGGAGATTTATTTGGATATTGGAGTTGATGAAAAATTTAATTTGTTTCATGATAAGTTAATGAATTACTTCAATCGCGAATGTCCTTTCAAAAATATTAACACGAACAGGAATAAATCCCAGGAATGGGTGAACGAGAGTATAAGAGAATCTAGCAGGAATCTGAAGAACATTTTTCATCTACAAAAAACAAACCCGTCACTCCATGAATATTATAAAATACGTAAAAAACAGCACAAAGAATTAGTAAAGGAAACAAAAATGTGTTTTACTCGCATAAAATATATTCCTCTTCAAATGTGAATAAAAGTGCGTGGTCTGTCATTAAAGACCTTACGGGAAAAACGAAACATTTTTCGAAAAATATATCAATTGAAATTGATGACAAAATTTTTTCAGATCCTCAGGTTATAGCTGATGGTTTCAACCGTTTCTTCATCCAATCTCCTCATGACATTATAAGTAAAATAAATAATGCAAATATAATATCACAAAAAATATCTACTCCTAGCATCAAAAAAAGGGTTTTTCTTCAGCATGTAAATGAAGAGGAAAAAGAACATGTGATAAAACATAAATTAAAGAATAAAAATTCATCTGGCCCAGATGGTATATCTGCATATGTCATAAAACGTATTTCCACTCAAATCACAAAACCTCTATGTCATATCATAAATAGGTCTTTTCAGGATGGAATTTTTCCAAGCAGATTGAAAATGTCACTTATAACTCCTCTTTTCAAAAAAGGCACCCTACATAATATGGAAAATTACAGACCAGTATCTCAGCCTCCTGTAATATCGAAAATTTTTGAATATGTAATGCTGAATTCTTTGATGGGATTCCTGATGAAGAATAATATTCTTAATCGAAACCAACATGGATTCCATGAAGGTCGTTCAACGATGACTGCTATATATTCTCTTTATGAAAAATTTTTGGAAGGTGTGGAAGCAAATGAAATTACTACAGCTGTATTCTGTGATATGAGTCGAGCGTTTGACTGCGTGCAACATGAGCTTTTATTGCAAAAACTATACAATTCTGGAGTTAGAGGAAAAACTCATGATTGGTTCGAATCGTATCTTCGAAATCGTACTCAAAGTGTCAAAATAAATCATAGAAAAGGAAATATTCAAAATCAGTTCGTATCGACACATATGCCCAATGAAATTGGAGTACCCCAGGGCTCTGTTCTGGGTCCGGTTTTATTTGTGCTTTATATTAATGATTTGCCTGTAATTTCACCAAAAGCCTTCTCTTGTTTATATGCTGACGACACAACACTTTTGTTTCGTGAAAGGAATGAGTGTATTCTACAGGATACAATTCACTTCACTCTCCAGAGTCTTTATGACTGGTTATCCAGCCATTCTTTATTCCTAAACCCATGCAAAACTCAATATATGTCTTTTCAAAACCGTCATCGTAATAGTACCACCGAAATAGATATAAATATAAATAATGAATCAGTAGAACAATCAAACTGTGTTAAATTTTTAGGAATAGATTTTGATTCTAATCTCTCATTCACCACTCATTGCGTAAATCTCATGAAGAATCTGAATAGCAAGTGTTATCAAATTAGAGTTTTAAGAAATGTTCTGGATAAACAAGCATTACTATTATTTTATTATGGTCAAATTCAGTCAAGATTGATATATGGTATTTCAATTTGGGGTAACTCGTCTTCTATGAAAGATATTTTCATAACACAAAAAAGAATATTAAGAAACATTGCTAACGTATCTTCAAGAACTTCCTGTCGAAGACTATTCAAAGAGTATAATATTCTCACGGTTTATGGTTTATTCATCGTTGAACTATTGATGTATATACACAAAAATCTAGATAAGTTCATGAAAAATGAATCGGTACATCATTACAATACAAGAATAAAAAATGATCTACATATTCCAAGGAATCGTACATCATTGTGTCAAAAATCATACCAAATAATGGGCCTTAGGCTGTATAATATATTACCTAATGAATATAAAAGATTCACCAAGTTGGACCATTTCAAATATAATATCAAGTTGCTTATGTTAGATATAAGTCCTTACAATATTGATGAGTTCACTAATTATTTTAAATAGAGTCGTTTTGTTCTGTCTGAATTTTTGAATGTTTTTAAATGTGCAATATGTGTATATATTAGTATAAGTATATGTATTTGTTTGTATATATTATGCTTTGACTTTGTTAAAGAGACACATTTGTATCTTTTTACTTATATGAGTTTTTTCATGACTTGTCCTATAACTTGTCAAAGTTCTCTTGAATGGACCAATAAAATCTATTCTATTCTATTCTATTCTATTCAAAGTTGAATCATCAGCATAGAGAACTATACAATGTGTGCTTATATGAAGTGGTAGATCGTTTATGAATAATAAAAAAATCAGTGGACCTAAGATGGAACCCTGAGGTATGTAATGGACATCTGATGTCACGTCTTGTTGACATGTATAAAGCAATTGTTTTTTACAAGGTTATTTGACAGTTCATATGATTGATAATTTCAAAATGGTTGCGAATCGAGGAGAACTCTCATCCGAAATTTTAAAGTTAGCCGAGAACGCTGAATCAAAATTGACACCAGAAAAATCCAGAAATTCGTATTATAGAGAATATGAAAAGTTAATGCTATGGATCGGGAAGAAACAGACTCAAATTGTTTTATATTTTTTATGTAATTCGACAAATGAATAAAAAGTTGGACTTGTTTTCGTTACCTAGCAATCTTTAAAACACGGCATGTTTTAATCTTGAGATTTCACACGCTTTTTCCTTCAAAGCACGGCGTGTAAAACAAGGATTATGATGCAGGTATGTTTTTTTTTAATACTTCCTGGATTTTAGATAGTATACAGTGCTTTTCTTCAATGTCATCCCCCCTTTTATTTTTTGAACGGGTCAACTCAAAAAATTTAAACTTGGGATGATGAAATTGATGCATGAATACTATATTTTGGAGTAAAATTGACAGATGAAACTTTCAAGAAGGCGACTGGGAAAATAGTATATTAAAGTATAAGTGGATAAAAAGGGCTTTAAAACACGCGCGATTTTTCGAGCACGACGGCGCAGCCGGAGTGCTCGAAATAGAGCAAGTGTTTTTAAGACCAGTTATCCACGAATACTTTACGTTATTTTTTTTTATTGGTGCACTTTGAAATCATATATACTGGTATTATTACTACAAAAAATAGAAATAAGAACTAATAATGCAAGAAGGTTGAATTCGTGATCTGACATCAGTATACCTTTCGTTGTCATGGAAATGAGAAAAACATTCATTTGCAATTTGTTACCAAAGATCAATATTTGTTGTCACCAGAGCTCAAAAATGAATGATTCTAATATCGATTTTTTGAATAGTGGGGCAGAATCGCGGTTAATACCGCGAAAATCCAGTGATATATATAAAAAAGAATATGAAAAGTTCATCAAATGGATGGAGGAGCACATATAAATGAACGAATTGTGAGTAATATTTTATTTGACAAGGTGCTCCTGTCAGATCAATTATCAAAAATTTGTCATTTAGACTTCACGTTTCTCGATTTGTTGATGTTGTCATGGTTACCTTTAAAAAACGCGCGTTTTTTAAAGTTCGATTTAAACACGCTGAGGCGTGCTTTAAATGGGTAAAAAGGGGCACCAATAAAAAAAAAATTTAATTGAAAGGGGGTTCTTGTGAAACATCCTTTTGAATCTCCTGACAAATACTTCATAACCCCAGAATATAAAGTCAATATCTCCACCTACTACAAAATGGCGGAACATTTAATAATTACCTGAATACAAACACATTAATATCGATACATCTAGAAATATTTGTTTTTCTCTGCCATATGGCAATCCCAACAACCCGATAAGGTTTGATAGGTTATTTTTTGTTTAAACAAAAAATGGCAAGAAATGTCAGTACGACAACAAACATCATTCTTCTTCTGCAGGTGCCATCTCCATTTAATGAAGGTTGGCGACAATTTCGGCATACTTATTGCGGTCCTGAGTGGTACGAATTAAAGTTGATGTGTTCATACCGGTCCAGTCGCGTATGTTTCTTAACCATGAATGTTGTCTGCGTCCTGGACCACGTTTTCCTTCGATTTTTCCTTCTATTATTAATTTAAGTATATTATACTTGTTATTACGGTATATGTGGCCCAGATAAGCGGTCTTTCTTCGCTTTATTGTTGTAATTAACTCTCTCTCCCTTCCCATACGTCTAAGCACTTCATCGTTAGGTATATGTTGAGTCCATGATATTTTTAGTATTCTGCGGAAGATCCACATTTCAAACGCCTCTATTCTGTTCATGGTGTCCACTTTTAATGTCCATGCTTCTGCTCCATACAAGAGAACTGAGTGCACGTATGCCTTTACAAAATGGTATCTTAAGTTTAAGTTCAGGGTTGCGTTACATAATAGGCTTTTCATCTTTAGGAATATGGCTCTAGCTTGTTCTATACGTGATCTAACATCATTGTTCAGTTAAAATATTCTCATTTAGTTTTCGGTTTTACTAGTAAATAGGTACCACGTGAACTATCTCTAAAATGGTCAATTCTCGTCCATTGGAAGAAAAAATCGAAGCGATTTTTATTTACGGTTCGACGCGTAACTTTCACGAAACCGAAAGAATTTTTAATGATCGTTTCCCGAATCGTTCTATCTGTAGAAATTTTTTAAGGGAACTTAAAATTAACAACTACCGGTAGTGTACAGAACAAAAAGACCCCAGTTCTTTCGTCCATTCCGGAAGAACAGCAAGTTCAAATAATTGGTGAGATGATAATAATAATAATAAATGCTTTTATTGGAGGTACAGCAGTTAGCTTATATCCTAACAAAAGGCAGGATTCAATGCCTGCACATGATTGCTCATGGCAGGAATTGCTCTTCCATCCAACCAATGGAGTAACTTATCATAATAAATAATATTATAAAGTACATACAACTGAATATGGTAGACTGTTCAAACTGCTCCGAGAAAAATTAAAGTCTAACCATAAGAATATAACAAAAGAAATACTATTCCTAAAAAAAATATCAAAATACAGTGATAAGTACATATAAGCGGAGAAAAAGTGATGTGCCAATTCAAGTTTGCCATTATAATTATTATATTATACTAAGAAATTTGGAAAATTGTTATCTAGTAAATCCTCAACAGTCTACTTCCTCAGTCACGAATGTGAGGTGTGTCCTTCTACTGTGTGGAGACTTTTGAAGAGGAATAAGTATCATCCATACAAAATCAAAATGGTACACCAGTTAACTGAAGATGACCCTGATCGAAGAACATAATTCTGCGAAATTATGACGGAAACCATTGCAAGGCATTTTACCTATCCCCACAATATTTGTTTCAGTGACGAATCTACATTTTATCTCAACGACAAGGTTCACAGACAAAATTGCCGTTATTGGAGTGACACTAGCCCTCACATTTTCCGGGAAACTCATACTCAATATCCAGAAAAAAATAACGTCTGGGCAGGAATATTGGGAAACCATATTGTAGGACCTCTATTCATTGAACAAAATTTAACAGGGGAACTGTATTTGAAAATGCTGGAAAATACTGTTGACCCTCTAATCACCGAAATCGTCGAAGCGAATCCTAATGAATTCGATATGGATATTGTATTCCAACAAGATGGAGCACCACCACATTACTACGGACAAGTAAGAAACTATTTGGATAATACTTTCTCCGGTCGTTGGATTGGCCGTCGAGGTCCTATGGAATGGCCAGCCCGCTCGCCAGATTTGACACCTGTGGACTTTTTTTATGGGGCTATTTGAAGCAAAAGGTGTACGAAACTGAACCTGCTTCAATATTGGATATACGGCAGAGAATAATAAATATTTGTAGAAATATCGACGTTACTGTGTTCGAAAATGTTCGGCTTGAAATATCGGATAGGCTGTTCTTATGTCAATCTGTTCAAAGCAACCATTCCGAGCATCTTCTGAACTGAACTGAATTATGAAGTTAAACGTCGATGTATTCAGGCAATTATTAAAATTTTGTAGTAGGTGAAGATATTGACTTTATATTCTAGGGTTGTGAAGTATTCGTCAGGAGCTTCAAAACAATGTGTCACAAGACCCCCCTCTCAATTTAATTTTTTTCCCCAGGTGGCGCCCAGTCGCCATCTTGAAAGTTTCCTCTGTCAATTTCACTCCAAAATATAGTATTCATGCATCAATTTCATTATCCCAAGTTTCAATTTTTTGAGTTGACCCGTTCAAAGAATAAAGGGGGGGGGGACATTAAAGAAAAGCACTGTATACAAGTTGATACAATATCATTCAAGTTAAAAGTATACTGCTTGTGCGTACGGCACTGACTAGGGTAGCACTCAAGGAAGCAGATACTGGTGAAAGAGACCGCCTTGTCTGACCGTTCCTTAGACTAGACATGAAAATAATGTGATGATGTATTTTCGATCTTCACATTTGTAATTACGTTGAAATGACCACCAACAGATTCTTAGAGTCGAATTTCGTTTTTTTAAGATGCCTTATTCAACAATAGTGGATGGAAGTGTATTCGAATATTCGCCTCATTGCAATACAGCAGGTTTTGACTACACATGCTTGTTTAGAAAAAAACGGAATAGTTAATAAAAAAAACTTTTTAACAACAAATTTGACCGACGAAATACGGAACTGAAAAGTAAAAAATAAAATACACCTTCTTATTCTCAATAACTAAGCTCCTAAACTAATGTAAGTAACTAATTTTGAGTCGGCGTCAAACAAACAAGCAAATAGATAGATAGATCTTTATTTCCAACAGGTATACACCCAATTACAGGAAAAGTAGTGAAAATTCTGAAAATAACAAAAAACAAATTAAATTAAATTAAATCAAATTAAATCATGTTAGTAGTAGTGAAAATTCTTAAAATAACAAAAAAAAAACAAATTAAATTAAATCATATTATCCAGATACAATCATTCATTTTGTGTCCTATCAATTATACAGGAAAAAGTATGCTCGAGAGAACTGCTATTTGAGTCACACAGGTCACAAATCAGATTAAAATTCCAACACATCAAAGACACAGGCGATCTACGCATCACATTGGTTCGAGAAGCCTTGCAATAGAATGTTATTTCATATCTGGAATTCAGACGTGGTATGAGCTAATTAATTTTTTGTAAGAGCAAAGAACAAAGAATATTATTGTGCGTCAAATTATGAAGAAAAGAAATAGTAACAAAAACTCTACGTGTATCCAGGGAAATTACATCAAAACTGTCAAGAAGCACCGAATAGTCAATTCCCCGTTCTGGATAATTCCCTGTTACCTTAAATAACAGGAACTTAAGAAATTTTCGCTGTACAGCTTCAACTTGATGCGTGTGGCAATCATAAATGGGGTACCATATCAATGCCCCATATTCAAGTTTAGACCTCACATATGCGTAAAAAAGTGTGAGAATTGCGTCTATGTTGTTGAAATCCCTAGTGTTTCTCATTATGAAACCCAACATTCGATTAGCTGAGGAGACAACTGATTTATGTGTGGTATAAAAGTGAACTTTTGGTCGAAAGTAATTCCGAGATCTTTCATCTCATTGATCCTGTCAACAACATTATCATTTATTTCATAGGGAAACTCAATAATTTTCTGTTTTCTAGTGAACGATAAAACATGACATTTTGATATATTTAGTTTTAGATGATTTTTGAGCACCAATCAAATACTAAGTTGATTGAAGTCTGTAAGTTTTGACAATCTTCACAGTCACTAATGACTTTGAATATCTTTAGGTCATCAGCATAGAGTAGCTTAGAGCAGCTTATGTTCTTAGCGAGATCATCGATGAATAGTAGGAATAGAAGTGGTCCTAGATTTGATCCTTGAGGCACTCCGGAACTGGGGGTGTATAGAGCTGACTTATAGCTTTCGTATTCTACAAATTGTTTCCTATCGAACAAGTAATTGGAGAATAGTTCTATCCAGTTTTCGGAGAAGCCAAATGATGATAGTCGCTGAAGAAGTATATAAAAATCAATTTGGTCAAAAGCTTTCTGCAAGTCGGTGTAAATGACATCGACTTGTTGAGCCACATCTGGAGCATCAGACACAACTTGTGAAAAACATGCAAGATTAGTTACGCAAGACTTTTTTTCAACAAAGCCATGCTGATCGTCGGAGATAATGTTTTTAACAGAGTTATAGATGGTTCTGTACAAAATAATTTCAAACAGTTTGGGAAAATTACACAGTACTGAAATCGGTCTATAATTCTCAATCATAGTAACATCACCCTTTTTCAAAATGGGACAAACTCGTGCTATTTTCCATAAGTTCGGAAAATTGCCCGTTTTTCAAATCAGATTGAAGATGTAAAGCAATGGAGTTAGTAATGGGTTGATGCAATCTTTGAATGAATCAATGAATTAGATAAGGCATAAAATGAATGGCATCGAGTTGCGCGGTGACATTCTGATAATTTTTTTGAAGTAATTTTATGATCTTCGTTGATTGTTCGTTTGGCGCCGACTCAAAATTAGTTACTTACATTAGTTTAGGAGCTTAGTTATTGAGAATAAGAAGATTTATTTTATTTTTTACTTTTCAGTTCCGTATTTCGTCGGTTTAATTTTTTGTTAAAAAGTTTTTATTTTTCACTTTTTGTGGCTGAAATCTACTAATTACTACATACTTGTTTTTTGATTACTTCCAAAATACTTACTTACCCACCTTACTTGAACTATTACCAGTTAAATAATATGATTATCTACTTTTACTATTTGTTGTAATATACATTATTTTCGTTGTTCTGGTTAGTTTATTTCATTACTTTGTATGTCATTCCATCCTCTCATAGAATATAATGATTGTGACGGATGTAGTGGAACAAAAATAATGACATTAGCGATCTGTCATTGTTAACTACATATGTGTGCCAATGTTCACAAGTGAAAAATCAATTATGCCCTAGTTTTCTATCCATAAGGGTGGATAATTCCATTCGGAATCCAAATATGATCAACTATGAGGTATACGCTATCTAATAAAACAAATCATGCAAATCGAAGAACCCAGTACAAAGTTATGCCCGATAGAATCGGGTAACGGACCAGAATTCAGAGGGTGAGTGATCAATATCCTTCATTCTGCTACCCTTAGGGGTGGATTTCATCTTTTAAATTCGAATGGGACCAACTTTGAAGTACACCCTATCCACTGAAAAAAAAAATTATCGGAATCTTACGTCTCAGTAAAAAGTTATGCGTGATCATACATAAAAAAAAAATACGCGTCGACTAGAAAACCTCCTCCTTTTTGGTTTCGTCGGTTAATAAAAATAATGGTACGACAAATATTTGGATATGCAGGGAATTTGTTGTCCGAGCCACGTACCTCATTATCAATCTGTTTTTTTACAACTATTCTTGAAGGAAAACTATAGAAAACATTACGAAGATTGGCAAAAAACTGCAATCAAATAATTGTTAGAAGAAACATTCATTGTGCGACAAAAGTTCCGTAGAAGCAATTCTAGTGAGCAAAATTTTTCCACTCTAAAAATATCCGCACCAGCTTGTACAGCTTCATATATTATTCAAACAAATATACCGGCAGGTACCAGTTGATTTACATAAACCAATGTTAACAGTATTAGCATCTCATCATTCGAATCGAATTTAAATTATCTTGATACCTTTGTGATAATGATGACGAGACCATTCTAGACGTCATCAGTCCGTAGCCAGGCCTTTTAAAGGCTCATTATGTTTGGATTTCCATTTCACGTCTGGATGATTATTATACTAAATAGTGCTGAAACTCAAATAAAACTTGCAACTTATTTGGATTCTTTAACCCGATATCAGTCGCTCTATTAGATTTTCTCTGTCACTAATTGTTCAAGTCTGGCGTGTTTTTATGAATAACAATGGAAGGTATCCTGAAGTAGTTGTTTTTGCCAGGATATGCTGTTCTACTTGGAATACTCGAAACACATTTTTTCTCAATATTGATTATAGAAATACGAATTTAGTCCGTAATTATTCAATCATTAGACTGAATATTAGCTTCAATAAATATTGTAACAATTTTGATATCCACTGCGTATCTTTACTTTCGTTCAAACATAAAGTTAGAAATATTTTTTCACCCATGTCAACATAATCTATTCTTTCTGTTTGTATTTTGTAAACACGCATCATTTATAAGAACTTTAATGTGATTTTATCAACTAACGTACTGTTGTATACAGTGCGGTCCATTGGTATGGAATAAATTCATTGTTAGCGTTATTATGTATTTGTTTAAGAAAACCCGAACCAGGTCGATTTCTATTGTCAATTTGACAATTTACTGTGAAAATATTGCCCCCTTCCTGCACCCCCTCTAAATTATGAGCACCCCCTCAAAAAATTTGAATGAGAAAGGGGGTCGTGTGGCCCTTGTTCGAAAGTGATTTTCATACTCTGTTCAGCAATATTAAATTTTTCAAATTTGGTGCAATCATAACTGAGAAAACGTATTTTGAAAATGTAAAATTTTTATACTTCACGTAGAATGAAGGAAATAATGCCACATAATGTTTAGGGAATATTTTTCAATGTATTTTACAATTGAAATAAATGTTGAAAATGACCACCATTCACTTCTTTGACAATAAGCAAGTCGATCTTGAAATTCTCGTACAACATTTTGAAGGGCCTCAGGGGTTATGTTGGTAATTTCTTCCGTTATCCTAACCTTTAAATCTGCAATATTGTCTGGACTATTGAAATATACTTTTGATTTAAAATAACCCCATAAGAAGTAATCGAGAGGAGTCAAATCGGGGGATCTAGGCGGCTATTCAATCGTTCCACGTCTTCCAATCCACCTATTGGGAAAAACTTCGTTCAAATAATCTCTAACAATACGTTTGTAATGCGGTAAAGCTCCGTCTCAGTCTTGATCTATCTATTGCATTTGGATCATTAACATCAGAAAAAAGACTGTTTAATGTAGGCTGTAAAAAGTTCATCAAAAAATCTAGATAAACCCCACCATTAACTGTGCCTTCAAAAAAATAAGGGCCAATAATTTTGTTAATGATACCGAGCCCAAGCGCAAAGAGAGTAAATGTACTCATGTCCATGTACGTCACAATGTCCATGTACGTCACTATGACACGTTAATGCTACAAGACTCTGATTGGCTAGAGCTTATTAGTACCTCCTACTCAGATAACGTTTACTCTCCTTGGCCCAAACGTTCACTTTTTAAGGATATTGTGTGAGAGCCTCACACATCCAATGAAGATTTTATCCGCTCCAATATCTATAGTTTTGTCTAATAACCGTTCCATTTAAATGAAAAGTAGCTTCATCAGAAAAACACAATTTTGTTTATGAACTGCAAATCTGCTTCCATTCTGTCCATCATCAGTTCACAGAATTGTTGCCTTCTATCAGGATCATCCTCATTTAACTCCTGAACCAACTGAACTTCATAAGGATCGTATTTTTCTTTATGTAAAGCTCTCAATATCGATGATTTACTTACATCATTGTCGGCGGCAAGTTGTCTACTTGTCATATGCGGATTTTCCTCAATCCCAACAGTGCATCTAACTTTTTTTCCTCAACCTATTTATTTAGCAGGGTATTTATTATTAAACATTTCACAAATTCTATGAGTTTCGGATATATGAGCCATAGTTGGATCAAATACACCCACAAATATTTTTCAATGTACTGACGTGTGTCAGCAGTCTACTAGATTAACATTACATTATTTATGTGGGTTTTGTGAATAATTTTTTGGTGTTTTGAACGACTTTTTCCCGACGTTTAGCAAAACAGATAAGAAAGTACCTGATTATTTTTTATGGGGTTGTTTAAAATCAAATGTATATTTCAATAGACCAGACAATATTGCAGATTTAAAAGTTAGGATAACGGAAGAAATTAACAATATAACCCCTGAGGTCCTACAGAATGCTATACGATAATTCCAAGATCGACTTGCTAATTGTCAAGAAGTGAATGGTGGTCATTTTGAACATTCAATTTAATCGTGAAATAAATTGATAAATACTTCCTAAACATTATGTGACATTATTCCTTCATTCTACTTAAAGTATCAAAATTTTAAATTTTCAAAATAAATTTTTTCAGTTATGATTGCACTAAATTTGAAAAACCTAATATTGCTGAACAGAGAATGGAAGTCCCTTCCAAACAAGGTGGCACACTACCCCCCTTATCGTTTAAATTTTTTGAGGGGGTGCTCATAATTCAGAGGGGGTGCAAGGAGGGGGTGATATTTTCATACTGTAAATTGTCAAATTGACAATAGAAATCGACTTGTTTCAAGTTTTTTAAACAAATACATAATACGCTAAAAATGAATTTATTCCATACCTATGGACCACACTGTATATTAGCGTATCAGCGGATACTTTTTTGGGTTTTTTACCTGTATGTATGCCGAAGTTGCAATAAATAAATAACATAAACAAATAAAGACACGCCCTTAGTCTTTATTTGAAAAGGAAATCAAAAATGCTTTCAAGAAAAAGAGATTATGTATGAAAGTGAGATTTATTTTGTAGCTTTATATACTTCTAATAAATTGTGTCCGGATTAAATTTGAATTACCCTCATATTACTATCAAAAACATTTCTACCACTTGTGATATAGTTTCATCAACAAAATTGTCCCCCCTTCAGATGCTATCCAGTTACCTGAAAAGTAAAATTGTGCTTTTATGTTTCTAAATTTCTAAATTGTATTCAATTAATAATTATCAGCAGTCATACTTCGAACTTTGGACGTGGCTCCTATTGAACAACTAGCATTCAACGTGAACAAAAGAACACTGGGAAATGAAGGTAATATAAACATCGATTGATTCACAATCATTTGATTACCTACTGATCATACGATATTATTCAATGCCTTCCTTATCGAAATCGAATTAGTTGCAGGTCAGGTCAAGGCCAATAAATACATTATAACTGGGAATTTGAGAAGCAACGTCTTAAAAGTCACGTATACCTTTTCTGCAAGAACTTGGGCTCGAACATCGATATTATCGTAGATCAAAAGTGTATTGATACTTTCCAAATTGATGACGATTGATAATCCAATCGAGACCGATTTTATTATTTTACGATCATATAAAAACTAGTTCAAAGGACAGTGACTATTTTAATGAGATATGGTCGTAATAAAGCCTGAAGGAATGCAAGTTATGTAATCAAAAGTGGTCATAAATAGGCAGTTATCTCCTGTTTTGGAACTGGCATTAGTATTGCCACAAATATCATACATTCCTGAATATGATTAGTTGGAATAATAGATGAGATGATCTATTCAATTTAAGATCATTATATACGACCAACAGACTTTTATTCATATATTAAAGTCTACGATTGAATTATTTTATTTTGCATACACTTTTCCTTTTCCAATTTCATTGTCCATTTGCAATGCTAGCAAATTCAATATTCTTGTTCATTTGGTTATCGATAAGGGATTATTTGACTATTTTTTAATTCCCCATTATAATAAATAATAATAAATTTATTCACTCACATAATAATAAAACAAAAAAACGTTATAAAAATTATAGAGATAATAAAAAATGTTATGATGAGTAAATATACTCGGTAAGTAAAATACTTGTTCCGAACAGTTAGCAATTAAGAATATAAATATAAAATATATAAAAATATACAAATATAAAAAATACACACATATATACTGTAATAACTGAATAATTTATAACAGAACACAATTAAAAAAAAAAATTAAAGCAAGAAACAGTAGATTTATTCAACATTGACTTTTAGAATATTTGAATTTGGATCAATTTCATCTGGAGATTGGTTGCACGGGAGATGCGATATGGAAACAAAATACTTACCTATCCGGATACCTTATGAAATGTAACTTTATTTAATTATATTTTCATTTCTATCAAACCATGAACGTATGCCCTAGGGCAGGTCAGCACAAATTTTTTTAGACTTTTTTTAAATGTTTTATTTGACATGTTTTTAAGTTCATCGGGGATGCTGTTGTAGAGTTTGGGCGCTAAGAACTCATTTGATCTTTGTCCTATAGATTTTGTCATGAAGGGAATTAAGTGTAATTTTTTCTACGTGTGTCATATTCATGATTGCTTTTTTTGAATTTCTTACTTATGTGATAATTGATCATACATTTATAACTGAATTCCTGCCTGAGGTCAAACACTCCTGACTCAGTGTAAGTCAGTTCTGTTGAGTAGTCCCATTTTTTATGTAACATTAGTTTCAAGAATCTTCGTTATAGTATTTCTAAAGGTGTTATGTGTTTTCTGAGTGCTGCACCCCAAGCCAAGATGCCGTATTTCAGATGACTATCTACAAGTGCAAAATACACAATTTTTAGTTCTTTCTGAGGTAATGTGCGACAAAGGTGTCTGAATTTATATAGAATAAATTGTAGTTTTTTTATTACGTATTTAATATGGACATCCCACCTCAAATGGTCATCAATGAGTACACCCAAGAACTTAACACTTTTTGATGGTAGTATATGAGAAATCGATCCTTTTTCATATATTTCTATATAGTTAAAATCAGGTGTCTTGGATTCGTAGCATGTGAATGGTATATACTGGGTTTTCTCCAAATTTATTGTTAACAACTTCTGATCAAACCAGTGTTTGATACGAGAAATATCGGTTTATACTGTCATTTTTAACTCCCCCCAGGTAGCTGCTTTGTAAACGATGGCCGTATCGTCTGCGAAGCCTATGATTTCTCCAGAGCTCTCAATTGTGAACAAAATATTGATATATATCGAAAATAAGATCGGTCCCAGAACGGTCCCTTGTGGTACCCCAAACTCCACGGGAAGCTTATCACTGTACTCAGCCCGGACTCTTACACATTGGATTCTGTTCGAAATATAGCTTTCGAAGAGTGTGAGGGGTTTACCTCTTATTCCGATATCTTCTAGAGATTCCATAAGTAGTGGGTGACTAACAGTGTCAAATGCTTTAGCTAGATCTATAAACATACATAGGCAAGGCATACTTTTATCTAGGGCAGAAAATACATTATTTGTTAGGGAAACTATCGCATCTTGTGTGGAAACATTTTCCCTGAAACCGAATTGCTTGACGGATAATATTTTATACTTATTGAGGTATGCTACTAATCTATTCCTTAGGACCGTCTCGAATATTTTTGCAAAGTTTGTTATCAGTGATATTGGCCTGTAGTTACTGGCCAAGGCATTTTCACCTTTCTTGTATATTGGAATAACAATTGTGTCCTTGAAAGCCAAAGGCCAGTATCCTGAGGCCATACATTTATTTATAATGTATGTCAATGGTTCAATAAGATATTCTGAAATAGATTTTAAGGTTTCTGATTTCAATCCATCATAACCAGGGGATTTATTGTTTTTCAATTCACGCAAAATTTCTCCAATTTCATGATGGTCCGTGTCAAGCATAACAAATGAGTTCAAGTTTCGTGGTGTTTGAAAGAAAATATTTTTGTTGATTTTTATGTTTTTGGCCAAGTTCTTCCCCATGTTTATGAAAGTTTCATTAAACTCATTTGCAATGCCTTTCGTGTCGGTTATGTTTTCTCCGGCTTCATTTATCAAACTGGTTATTTCCCTGTTTACTTTTTGGTTTTTTGTGATGTCTTGAACGACTGTCCACATTTTTTTCGAATTATTTCGGTTGTTCTCAATAATATTTCCGTAATAAACCTGTTTTGCCTTCTTTATTAATGATGTTAGTTTATTTTTATAATTATTATACCTTTGCCTCAATTCCAGGTTATTCTGTTGTTTTTGGAGTTTTTTGAATAGTTCATTTTTTTTATTTACAGATGTAAGGATTGCATACTTATGTGTAAAGGTTTGTGATTTCTTCAATTCAATATAACATCATACTAGTTGACCCGACAGACATTGTCCTGTCCAAGTTTCTATATTCCCATTTTTTTCCTGAAAACTCTAGTCCACGTTTTCTCTTTATCCCGCTTTCCCGTTACCCCGTTTTGCCTTTATCGTTATCCCGTTCCGTTTTCCCGTTTTCACGAAAAACAATGGTATTTTGTTTTAGTAAACGGTCTGGGGAAGTATATGTATGTCGATCTTATTTTTAAAATGATGATTTTTATACATGGTATTTGAAAAGAGCGTGACATATCAAAATTTTTGTTTTTTAAATGGAACACCCTGTATTTTCTTGTATTTTTGAATTATCTGAGAAAAAATAAGCTGACTTTGCTAAAGTATCCCTATACCTAACTCTCTCCGTATGTTAGATTTTCAACTTTTTCACGAAATGTAAGGTTGTCAAAGAAATTCAATATCATTGGAATTAGCCAGGGCAGGTGTACGAAATTTTGACCGGTCACTCAAATCCCTTTCAGCTAATTACTGTGGCTTGAGTAGACGATCAATGGTATAGAGCCTTTTCGAAATCCGATGAATTTTTCGAATTAACATTATTTTATCTATTAGTCTGATGTCGAATACTGAAGAATAGTTCTTCAATATTATTAGCAAATTGAATTTGAACACTCTCAACTTACAGTTGATTTTCTTTAGAGCATTGTTATATCGGTCCACCTGTACCTACTATTATTGGGGTTACTGGTTTTTATTAAAAAAAAAACAATATCGATAAAAGTTTAAGGGAAAATTAAAAAAAACATAATCATGTCCGACATGACCACCATCTACTTCAATGCAGCATCGAATTCTTTTTTCGAATGGGCTTCTGACATTTTTCAACATATTTGGAGTTACTGTTGGGAATGCATTTCTAATCCTCACTTTCATATCATCAGGAGTAGTGGGTGGCGTACTGTATACAATATCCTTGATATATCCCCATAAAAAAAGTCCAAGGTGTAAGATCAGGCGATCTCGCTGGCCAGTTATAAGGACCACCTCTCCCTATCCATTCATCTGTAAATTTTCTGTCCAGATAGTTCCTGAAAACACGTTTGAAATGTGCTGGAGCACCATCTAATTGTAGCCACATCTTCTGTCTCACATTCAAAGAAATATTTTCCAGAAGATTCCAAAAATCTGTTTTTATGAATCTTAAAAATTTCCTTCTATCCAGATGCCCGTCAAAGAAATAAGGACCAATTATGGTGTCTCCTATGATTCCACCGAATGAGTTAACACTCCACCGGTTCTGGCGATCGACGGTTCGAAATAAATGTCTGTTTTCGGTGTCATAATAATGAAAGTTATGTCGATTCACCAGACCAGTATTGATTCGTCTGTGAATAAAATATATTCATAAAAGTCCATCTCTTCGCCAACTCGTTCAAGGTATCATAAACAGAAATCTAGCCTGCGTTCAAAGTCCCTTCCATACAGATGTTGATGCAGCTGAATGTGGTATGGATGATATTTGTGTTTTCTAATAATTCTGCTAACGCTGTATTGACTTATACCTGTTGCATTAGCAATGGCTCTAGTACTGGTTACATATTACAAAACTTCGAAATTGAGCTAATAATCTCTCAAATACATTTTTATCCAGATGCTCTGGATCTGGGTAGTTCTGTGCATAAACCCTCGACGCAATTTTCGTAACCTGTGGTAGAAGTCCATTGTACCTCAAAGTGGAGTGGTATGATTTTACGAAGTAGAAAAACTCAAAGTCATCTCCACAATTTAATATCGCAATCGATTAGTTATGAAATGGTGGTTGGTTAAAAAACCATCGATTAGTACATGTTTCGAACCTCTATAGGTTCATCATCAGCAGAGTGTAAAATAAATAATTTTCGTAACACTCTCCAATGGTTAAAATCATGTTGATTCTTTCTTCAAGTGTGAAACCTTTCATTTTACTTCTCAAATCTGAGAACACGAGAGCAAGACGAATTCAACACAAACTTATGACAAAATTGACTCCTGTCAAAGAGTCCGCTTGGAACAACAATTGAACAGAGTTGAACGTAGAAAAATCGAAGTGAACAGTCTTCTTTACATAAAAGATTCAATATAAATTGAACCAGAAAATGGTAGATCACAGGGGAAAAACAACTACTTTCCTAGCTAATACCACGCAGAACGTTGAATGATATTCACCTGAAAATCCATGCATACCTCCATATAAATGGACATTGAATGCAAATGTTTCTTTCTGATAAGCTCGATTATGTTTAATTTATGTCGTGTTCACCTAACAATCCGCATACCGGTTTCAGGCTTTTTGGCCCTCATCAGTACGGAGTAGTCACCAGCCAAAGGTCCGAAGAGCTCTGGCTGAAGCGAGACACAACATAAACAAACCATCATCGAGTCTATAACACCTATAGGTACGCCGGAAAAGAAAACTTTTAACTGGCGGTACCTAGTGACAGAAAGAAACACTCCGAAAATCTCCCACCTCGATAGGTTTCTAAATAAAAGATTCCTTCTCAGTAGGAGTGGCAAGCCCGACTAGCATATAGCGAAAGATAAAGGCCATGTGAAGTGGAATATTTTTCCCCTGTGATCTACCATTTTCTGGTTCAATTTATATTGAATCTTTTATGTGAAGAAGACTGTTTACTTCGATTTTTCTATTTTTATTCCACTTCACATGGCGTTTATCTTTCAGAGTTGAACGTATTACTCAAGTATATGACATCAAACTACTAGATAAAATAATGTTAATTCAAAAAATTCATCGGATTTCGAAAAGGCTTCGTTAACTCCTGAAGCACCACATTTAGGTATAGGGAAATATATGGTTCGAAAGGAAATGAAAAGGTGAATCTTGTCACGTGGAAAAATATAGGGTGTTCCATTTGAAATAACAAAACTGCACCAGTCCTGCTTATTGATATATCCAAATGCTTGAAATTCTAGAGAAGTCGGTTACAAACTCGATCGTTCACGGTTAAAGTTCACTCTGCAGATACATAAAATATACAGGGTGGATCAAAAACTAGTGTCTCTTTCGTAATAAAGGAAGCATTTATATGAGATTATATTGGCCAAACAATGATCCACAGCAGGCTACTAAACATGTATTCCTATCCATATACAGGAAGTTTCAACTACCAATCAATCGACATTTCACCAATTGAGGTGTGAATTCGAATAACGAGTATGTTTTGCGAATTGGTTGTTTTGCTAGTCATTGGTGGGAAGTCGATTGTGGTTTATTCTAAAATTCAATATGCAACATATATCTATAATCTAGAAATTCTCCAAGGAATATTGGAATTGATTGTTGTTACGCGAATGTGATACACTCTGTATAGGTACGAAACATTCATGAGCATATTCAGTTACCTTTAATATTGTTATTCGATGATTTTGTTTTATTTTTTGATATTTTTGGAGATTCTTTTACCTTCACCCGAGTCGTTCTACTACTCGTAGTATATATAGGTTTACACATATCATTCAAAATATTCCAGAGAAAATTGTTCAAAATCTTTCAACATATGTGTGTCGAACACATATTTGTGGGAATGCTTCAATGACATCAATATCAATCATAACTACTTCAAGGAAATTATCAGTAATGTATCTGCAGAGTGAACATTCACCGTGAACGATCGAGTTTGTAACCGACTTTTCCGGAATTTCAGGTATTTGGATATATGAATAAACAGGACTGGTGCAGTTTCATGAGAAATACATAATAGATATGTCAGTTCAATTCAGGAGATGGTATCCTACAAAATATCTGAAAATGAATGAATTTTTTTGGAAATCACTGAAAAACTTGCTATCTTTAGTCTTATCAATACGGTAGATCTAGAAAGAATTGTTGGATCTTTGAAAAATAAAAGTAGCCCTGATGAAATTTGTGTAGAACTTCTGAAGAAGTGTTTCAGTGCCATTTGTAATCCATTGTTGAACATTATCAACAGTTCTTTAGAGAGAGGTGAAGTACCAACTGAATCAAAATTATCTACTATTATACCTATACCAAAAGTGCCAAATACAAACCAAGCTATTCAATTGAGACCAATAAACATGATCAATGCTACAGCTAAAGTATTGGAGAAGGCTGTATATGAGCAGGTAGTGGATTATTTGGAGAGTAATAGGGTCCTATGTGAGTATCAATCGGGTTTTCGGAGCAAACATAGTTGTGAAACTGCGTTACAATATGTTTTAAAAGATTGGAAGAAAAGTGCGAAAAACAATAAGTATACTATTGCAGTATTTCTTGACCTTCAAAGGGCATTTGAAACTGTAGATAGATGCAGACTGATTAGAAAGATTGAAAGCGTAGGTATTGATGGAATAGCACTAAACTGGATCATGAATTATCTAAGCAATAGACAACAAAGGTTGAAACTAGATGAAGCTTATTCAGATAAAATGCAAAATAATATAGGAGTACCCCAAGGGTCTATTTTGGGACCATTGTTATTCTTAATATATTTAAATGACATTGTAACCATAGCAGGAGAATGTAAAATTCACTTATTTGCCGACACCCTACTGTACTTTAGTAGTAAAGATGTACATGAGTGTGTTGATACTATGAACGCTAGTCTTGAAAGGGTGTATAGATATTGCTGTGCAAATCTGCTGAAGGTGAACGTAAATAAAACAAAATGGATGTTATTAGGGAAACATAAAGAGCATAATAATGAAAACCTACTTCTACGATTGAATGACAGTGATATAGAAAAGGTAAACAAATTCGTGTACTTGGGCTATTGACAGTAAATTAAAATTCAAGGAACATGCTAATCAGATTATCAAAACAGTAGCTTACAAAATCAACTATTTAAGAAGATGTTCCCCATATCTCAGCCAGTGGTCTAAATTATTAGTATACAACTCCATAATCCTTCCACATTTAAATTATTGTTCTACCATTCTTTTTTTTCTCAATCAAAATGAAATAAACAGACTACAAAAGAATCAGAATCGTGCTATGCGAATAATCTTACAATGTTCGAGGATAACACCGATAGCAAATATGTTGCAAACCCTCCAATGGCTACCAGTGAAGAAACTCTTCGAGTACCTAACACTAATCTTTATTTTTTAAATCAAAATTGGGTATTCACCTGTATATCTATAGAATAAATTAACTTATGTGGCTGACATACATGAGTATAACACAAGAAACAGAAACAACATAAAGGTTGAAAAATATAAAAAAAATAGTACACATAATTCATTATTTTATAAAGGAGTAGATTGTTTTAATGACCTCCCACAAGAAATTAAAGAGAGTGGTTCGATAAATACGTTCAAAAGACGATTGAAGGATTACTTAATGAAAAATTAGTATATTATTGTGTATGACTTTTTTATGTAACTTTTTATCTACAGTGTGACCCATTTTTAATGGAAACACCCACCTAAAATTTGAAGTTGTAAACAGATTTTAATAATTTTTTTTTGAAATGTCAAGTATTAAAATGTCTACTTTGGGACAAAATTTGAAATGTTTATTCCAATTTTCAGAGCATACTACGATATTTTTTCTTAGTCGAAAATCGAGATTTTTTATTAGCGATTTTTTTATTGGAAAAATCACTACGCCACTGGATTCAGAGTGCCTCTAAACAGATGTGACCAAAATTTCATGAGAAAATATTCATTAATAACAAAGTTATGACAACTCAAAAATTCGAAAACTCACACAGCTAACAGTCACAAAAAACACCCTATATCAACAGATATAGCCATGAGAATATTTTTTTTTTGATTTCAACAATAAAGTGCCGCCAGATAAAAAAAAACAAATAGCGTAAAATTTTTTAATGAAAATAACGGAATTTCATTCAAGTTTTCACGCAAATTAACTAAAACTAAGACCTAATTGATTTTTTAATGTAAATCTTAGTTGCCATGGAAATGATACTACAGTTTGACACTTGTGAAAGATTTAAATGTACTATTGTCAACAATATTCACCTTACAATTCTTCGAATTATTTTGTGTCATGGCTGCAAGATTGAGCGTAAGAGAGAAAATTGAAATTGTACGCCTTTCGGGAGATGACGTTAGAAGTGCTAGAGAGGTTTGTAGAGTATTTAATGAGAGACATCCAGTTCGTCCTCGTATTAGCTGCGGTACGGTAAATAAAATAAATAAAATATTCAATGAAACTGGTGCAGTATCAAAAATGATGTTAAAAAGTAATCCTGTACAAAGACGAAACACGAATGACAGGAATGATCAAATCATTTTAGATTATTTCGGAAATAATCCTTATGCCAGTATAAGGAATGCCACCTTAGATTTGAATATTCCACGAGAAACTATTCGGAGATGTCTCAAGGCGAAGAATATTAAACCTTTCAAGCCAAAATTTTAACATACACTGCAAGAAGGCGACGAAGCAAGACGTCTGGAATATTGTTTATGGGCCCAAGGGGAATATTTAAACAATATAAATTTCCTACAAAATATTTTATATACCGACGAAGCCACTTTCACTACAAATGGAGTAGTGTCATCACAGAATTGTCGCTATTGGGCAGCGAATAATCCTAACTGGGTAATAAACTGTAAAAGCCAGTATTCCCAAAAAATCAACGTCTGGTGTGGGATATTGAACGAACGAATTATTGGTCCTTTCTTTTTTGAGGAAAACATTAATGCGCAGAGGTTTCTAGAATTTTTAAACACAGAGTTTTGGGATGCTATTCACGAGCTGCCAATCAATGAATGATCAAATTTAATTGTCCTGTTAGATGGGTGTTCAGTTCATTATGCCAGAGCTGTGAGGCAATGGCTTAACGAACATTTTCCAAACCGATGGATAGGCCGTGGTAGTCCGTGGTAGTCCGTTTATAGAGTGGCCACCCAGATCTCCAGACCTCACAGTTTTGGACTTTTTTCTCTGGAGACTTCTCACACAAAAGGTTTACAAAAACCGCTCAAGAGATAGAAATGAACTTTGTGCAAGAATTCGAAAGGTATGTGCAGATATTACCCCACAAGAACTAAGGAACGTAATCAGAAACCAGAAACATTCGTAAGCGCTACGACAAATGTATCGAAATACGTGGTGGATTAGTAGAGGCTACTAGAATATGAGTTTGAATTGATTAGAAAAATCGAATTTAAACGGTTTTCTTCACATAAAGGATTCAATATAAAACTGAACCAGAGAAAGGTAGATCTCAGGTGGAAAACAACCTATAAGAACGTTGAATATTTCCTGAAAATCCATGCATACCTTAAAAATTCAATGGACATTATGGAAGTATGCATGGATTTTCAGGTGAATATCATTCAACGTTCTGCGGGTATTAAATTCGATTTTTCTATTCATTCCACTTCACATGGCACTTATCTCTCACTTTGGGTATTTGCCGGGAAAGTAGTTGTTTTCCACCTGAGATCTACCTTTCTCTGGTTCAATTTTATATTGAATCCTTTATGTGAAGAAAACCGTTTAAATTCGATTTTTCTATTCATTCCACTTCACATGGCACTTATCTCTCACTTTGAATTGATTGTTGCACTAAATCGAAACATTTCAATAATTAGTTTCCATAGTTACGTTAATTAAAAATTTTTCCTTAATTATTAGTTGAATTGTGTGAATGTAATTCCGTTATTTTCATTAAAAAAATTTACGCTATTTGTTTTTTTTTTCATCTGGCGGCACTTTATTGTTGAAATCATAAAAAAAATATTCTCATGGCTATATCTGTTGATATAGGGTGTTTTTTGTGACTGTTAGCTGTGTGAGTTTTCGAATTTTTGAGTTGTCATAACTTTGTTATTAATAAATATTTTCTCATGAAATTTTGGTCACATCTGTTTAGAGGCACTCTGAATCCAGTGGTGTAGTGATTTTTTCAATAAAAAAATCTCTAATAAAAAATCTCGATTTTTGACTAAGAAAAAATATCGTAGTATGCCCTGAAAATTGGAATAAACATTTCAAATTTTGTCCCAAGGTAGACCTTTTAGTACTTGACATTTCAAAAAAAAATTATTAAAATCTGTTTACAACTTCAAATTTTAGGGGGGTGTTTCCATTAAAAATGGGTCACACTGTATATGTATGTATTTTTAATCAGGCTGTTGGTATTTTTCCATGTTAATTTAATTTTATTTATAATGTGACAATGTATTTACTATTGTAAATGAATTAGTTTTACAACTAAATAAAGAGATATATACTCACCCTGTATATCGTCTGTACGTGCAAATCGGATTTATGAACAATCGATGTACACTCGATTTGGTTTATATGGCCATTTGAAATTTTGGAAAAGTTATCTTTAGCACCCTATATAATCTAAACTGTTGAATTTAGAGACATTTGATCATCATCACGAGTTCTGCAAAATATATAAAAAAATCGAGCAAATTCTCCGAAATTTTCCATTGATGCGGAGCGAGGTCCTTTATAATTTTAGATCAATTTTTCAAAAAATTGGAATATAGCTAGTAATATGATAAATGGTGTATGCACCTCGGCTTATATCGTGTATTTGTTGGTATCGAAATGATTATAATGATTGTGATGGACGTGATGCTTCCTTAATGGAAGTTCCACAAAAGTCACGTTTTTGATTGTATATCTTATGTAAAATATATGAATTCCCGTTTCATAAAAACGAGCTTCGTGTCCATATTCGATTCTCAAGACGTTCATATCAACATCAAAGTTCTGAAGTGTGCGATAGCGATTTGTAGTTTATTTCGGACCCATTTATCACTTTCGATCACATCCAAACAACATGTTATTGATTTTTTGCTGTCTATAGCTCGATGAAATCATTTTCACGATGTTGCTTATGGTAACAACGGAAAATAGAAACAAAAAATAATTTAATACTGATGAATCATATTTCGAAGATGTATATCGCAATAGCACATGACAAAATGATTATTTGCATGTGGTAAGTGAATGGGCAAAACAAATCAGCCACATATTTGCATATCAAAAATACTTGAACCCAATAAATGGGGTGACATCAACAATATGCGAAAATAAGATAAACACAAAAATGGTCGCAATGGGACTAGCATGTGACTCTTTCCTTATTTTCTCGAGACCTTGGTAGTAATATCCATTCGTAGGTGGCAACAAAGAAGATCCAGCCAATTTCAGACCAATATTTCTCAATTCTAACACTAGCTAAAGTAGTTGAAAAACTGGTTAATCGGAGAACTATGAAATTCTTGGACAACAATTTACTGAGTATGTAACAGTATGGCTTCCAAAATAACAAAAATATATGATGAAATCAACACAGCAGAAACTGCTGCAGCTGTTCTATGCGACTTTTCTATAGCTTGAGAGAGATACTGATTCTAAAAAAGCTTGGCAGATATGGCATGTCTGTCTAAAAATGTCGTCAATTGAAAGAATTGACTTCATTTCGCAATTAGAGGTTTTGGAAACATCAAACCGCCATACTCAACTCGGCGTAAAAAATTGTAATATAATATTTCTTATTAATCATCCATGTCCATCAGATTGCTTGAAGTGGGTCCAATGCACTCTAGATGCAAAAATAAAAATGCTTCAGAAAAATCAAATGTATAAATTTTTCGTCTCAAAACTGTACAGGGTGAGTCAACAGGATTCCCGTGGTTCGTTGCTCCTTAATGTATCACTATTTCGATTTCTTATATTTTTTGTCAAAGGGGCCATCTAAGACCACCTTCAAAAATAATTTTCATTCATACAGGGTGCATCATTGATACGTGGCTGACAAAAATTGTTCTTTTTTTAAATGAAACACCCGGTATATTTTCTTATATTCCGATCGGCTGTTCCATTGGCTGCTCAACGATTTTTTCAATTTTGAATTCGGTTGCGGCGTTGCCGAGTTATTCAAAAGAAATCTATTTTGTAGACTTCTTTTCGAAAAATTACCTATTTCATATTTCGAAATATTTAGTTAAGATAATTGGGGAATCGTTGGTCGATATGATGATGTTCATTGAGAATACCAAGAATTTGGAATAAATTGTACAGGATGTTCGATACAACAACACAAACTTAGCCATTTTCAAACATCGGTATTTTGATTTTTTCAAATGGAACACCCTGTATATTTTCATTTGAATCAACTCCTTTTTAATAACTCTACACTTTTCACTCACCATGTCATGTACCTAAAACAACTCGTTTCCGAAATATTCTGGTTTAAAGGAATTGTTCAATATCAAATCAACAATTCTATAGATTTTTTTATCTACATGTTTGTTCATAGAAAATACTGATACTAAATGATGTTTCAATTATTTTTCCCATCTTCAAAAGCATTCTTGGCAACTCATGAATAAGGAGCATACCAAAAGAAATTTTCAAATGTAACTATTTTTTCTAGTTTAGTTGACTATCGAAATTTGTAAATAGAGGTAACTGTCAAACTAAAATCCAGTTGTGTTAAAAATTATTGTGGCATTATGAATGATCGTTTAGAGGACATGGTTAAAATGGTGTCTGCTTTGGGGGAAAATCATGGCAATTGCTTACTGGCATCTAGATTGTACGAACAAAAGTTTCCTGAGAGAAGACATCCAGACCAGCGAGAATTTCGAGACCTCAAAACAAGATTTGAGGAAACCGGAAAAGTATTTTACAAAAAGTTAGAACGTGCTTGTCCTCTAACGAATGATGAAAATACTCTTGATATTGCATTGCATATTACCGAGAATCCCCATGTGAGTACACGTATTTTGAGTAGGGAGTTGGGAATATCTCAAAGTAGTGTTTCTCGGATGGTGATAAAATGCAATCACCATCCATATCATATGCAGGTAATGAAAGAGATTTTCCAAAGCGAATGCGGTTTTGCCAATGGGGTGTAGAAAAAATCAATCAAGAACCTGATTTTTTTGAGTATGTTCTATTTTTGGACGAAGCCACGTTTCACAACAATGGCCATGTGAATCGGCATAATATGCACTATTATGCAACTGAAAATACTCATTTTGTTAGATATGTTTATCACCAACAACATTGGTCAATTAATGTTTGGGGAGGTATCATTGGACGGCGTGCAATTGGGCCCTTTTTTTTCAACGGTCATCTCAATGGAAGATAAAATAAACCTTCTTAGTCTAAATGATAATTGAGCTCCTAAACTAATGTAAGTAACTGATTTTGAGTCGGCGCCAAACAAACAATTATCGAAGATCATTATCTATGAAAGAAGTCATCAAAACGCAGCCGTGCATCTCGCTGCCATCATTTTACGCTTCACCTAATTCAATTGCTAGTTTGTTTGGCGCCGACTCAAAATCAGTTACTTACATTAGTTTAGGGCTCAATTATCATTTAGACTAAGGTTTATTTTATTTTTTGCTTTTCAGTTGATTTTTTCGTCGGTTTAATTTTTTGTTAAAAAGTTTTTATTTTTTACTTTTCAGTTCCGTATTTCGTCGGTTTAATTTTTTGTTAAAAAGTTTTTATTTTTCAATTTTTTGTGGCTAAAATCTACCAATTACTACCTACTTGTTTTTTATTACTTCCAAAATATTTACTTACCCACCTTACTTCAACTATTACCAGTTAAATAATATGATTATCTACTTTTATTATTTGTTGTAATATACATTATTTTCGTTGTTCTGGTTAGTTTATTTCATTACTTTGTATATCATTCCATCCTCTCATAAAATATACTGATTTTGACGGAACAAGAATAATGTCAGTAGCGATCTGTCATTGTCAACTACGTATGTGTGTGCCAATGTTAACTAGTGAAAAATCAATTATCCCCTATTTTTCTACCCGTAAGGGTGGCTAATTCCTTTTGAAATCCAAATATAAGGTATACCCTATCTATTAAAAAAAGAATCATCCAAATCGAAGAACCCAGTACAAAGTTATGCCTGATAGAATCGGTTAACGGACCAGAATCAATATCCTTCATTTCCCTATCTTTCAAATTCAAATGGGACCAAATTCGAAGTACACCCTATCCACTGAAAAAATAATTATCGGAATCGGACGCCTCAGTAAAAAGTTATGCGTGATCATACATAAAAAAATATAATGGAAAAACATAAAATATACGGGTCGAATAGAGAACCTCCTCCTTTTTGGTTTCGTCGGTTAAAAAATATCTAAGATTTCTGCGAAGTCAGTTATCAAATTTATTAGTTGATATTCCATTGGCAATAAGGCAGAGAATGGCGCGCCTGCACATTACTACACTGATGTGCGGGAATACATTGATAATGAATTCCGTGAAAAATGGATAGGTAGAGGAGATTTTTTTTTCTATGAGGATACATTAAATGGGTTGTCTATCAAACTCCGCCTATAACTCCTGAAAATATGAAAGCAATAATTCGCTGCTTTCAGAGAAATTTCAGAGGACATGCTGGCACATGTGGATACTAATTTCCGAAACAGATTGAGAGTGTGTATTGGTGAAAATGGCAGGCACATTGAACATTTGCTGCATTAATTATTGTGATTTTCTGTTAGATTCGAATAAATACGATTTTTATGCAAAGTTGAATTCCAAATATGATACCAAAGGCGAACATTGTCAATATTTTCTGTGGAAAAATATCCATCTTTTGGATGTAGAATATCTCGGAAACGAGTTGTTTTAGGTACATGACATGGAGAATGAAAAGTGTAGAGTTATTAAAAAGGAGTTGATTTAAATGAAAATATACAGGGTGTTCCATTTGAAAAAATAAAAATACCGATGTTTGAAAATGGCTAAGTTTGTGTATCCTCTACAATTTATTCCAAATTCTTGGTATTCTCAATGAACATCATCATATCGACCAACGATTCCCCAATTATCTTTACTAAATATTT
>JAFIRS010006507.1:0-36284 GCA_018342105.1 Gonioctena quinquepunctata
TGGGAACAGTATTCCAGGACAGGTCGGATCTGTTTATAGATCATAAGCAGCTGACTGGGGTGAAATAGCTTTTGGAACGAAACAAAACCAATTTTTTGGGATGCATTTTTGGCAATGGCCCCTACGTGATTTTCCCAGGAAAGGTTATTGCTGATGTAATACCAACATCGATATGGATGACTTCAGTGGTATGGTTCTCCTGACAAATTTAAAATTTTAGGGAAAGTGAGATCGGTTTTTCTAGAAAAAGACATGGTTTTGTTTGCATTGAATTTACCGTTATTAGATCCCCACGAAAATTTGGGCTAAGTCCATATTTATATTATTAACATTTCTTCCTCGTTCATTTCTGGTTTCACGGGCTGATATGGGGGCCCGGAAAGAAAAGCGGTATGGGGGGTACTATCATCGGCAAAGCTGTGTAGGGGACATGAAGTTGTTTTCAACGGTCGTTAATGTGAAGTGAAATAGTGTTGGTGCGAGAATAGATCCTTGCGGAACACCAGCATTTATGAGTAGAGGTCAGATGAAACTCCATCGACCACTACATGGAGAGACCTGTTTGAGAAAAAATAGCAAGCAGAGAACACAGCTGAGGGGGCCATAAGACGGAAGCTTGGCGAGGAGTCCCTGGTGCCAAACTCGATCGAACGCCTTGGAGATATCTTAGTACAGCTAAAAGTTTCTCCATATTTTTCAATAGATAGCTGCCATATATGTGAGACGTGCGAGCAGGTCACCAGTTGATCTCTGATGGCGGAAGCCATATTGCCTATCGTTGACAATTCCGGGAGTCTTCCAGATATTTCATGAGCTCGATGTATGGCTTTTTCCATGACCTTCGAAATAATAGATAGCAGTGCGATAGGTCTGTAGTTGCTAGGTAGGGCCTTTTTGCCTTTTTTAGGGACGGAAATTGCCAATTGGACGGAAATACCCCCAAATTGTAAGAGTGGTTGAACAACTTGCAAAGAACAGGTGTTAGTTCGGGGGCACATTTCTTGAGAACAATCGGCGGGATTCCGTCAGATCCACAGGCTTTGTTGGTGTTGAGACCCAGCAAAATCTTTCTGATAGTACGTTGGCGAAAGGTGATCTCGGCATGTGACTGTCAATAGGTGTAATGTTCGGGGGTTGTTTCCGATGAATCCAGAGTAGAATTTCCAGCAAATAGGTGCGCAAAGATATTGGCTTTTTCCTGGGCAGTCGTTGCTAGTGTTCCATCTTCTTTGGTTAGAGGAGGAAATGAGCTGGAAGTGAAGTTTCTTCCCACAGCTTTGGCGAAAGACCAAAATGAACGGGATCCGTTAGGACATTCAACAAGTTTTGATCTTATTTTGGCATTGTGGGCGTCTTTTGAGCATTCTATTGTCTCTTTGCATATGCCTCTAGCCTCGACATATGCGCTCTGGTCTCAGGGCCCGGATTTTTAGCCATCGATGGTATGTGCCTGTTTGAAGCCACAGCTCGAATAGTTTCTGTTAAACCAGGTCTTATCGGATGATGTTCTTCTTTCTGTATTCGGTATGTAAGTTTGCATCCCCAACATGATGATTTCAGAAATTGTCTCAGCACATTGTGTTGGATCTACTGAAGAGAAACAAACTCTCTTCCATGGAAACGCTGAGAAAACATACGAAGACCTTCCCAGTCGGCCAGATTGTAATGCCACATGAGACGGGGTGGTATTGTGCAGCTCGATGGTAAATGGAAAGAGCATGTTGTGGAGATGAGGGTGTGATCAGAGTTTCCAAGTGGGGCACAAACTTCTATTCTATACGGGTCAGGATTGGTGGTGAGGAAAAGATCTAGTGTATTGGCAGACTGGTTGTTGACATCAGGGAGGCGGGTTGGTAGCTCGACCAGTTATTCTAGACCATGAGTGATGGCGAAGGCCTCGGCTTGACGACCCGCATCATCTGTTTTGTTAGAGAATTTGAGCCAGGCAAGCGTTATGTACATTAAAGTCTCCCATGATTATGGTTTCAGCTGTTGGATGGTTCTCCTGAATGTAGTCCAGTTTGAGTGATAAAACTCAAAGAGGTCGTTATATGAAGGTTCATTAGGTGATAGGTAAAGGCAGCAGAGGAACTTGGTCAGTTTGGTATCAGATAGCTTGAACCACATCACATCAAAGTCTTTCGGTTCCAAACTCTCTTCACGCTGGCATGAAAGGTTAGCCTTAGCGTGAAGGCAGACTCCACTCTTGAACCTGAATCGAGAATGGAGTTCGTAACCAGGACAAAGCATATGGACCTTGTTGGTGGACGAGTTCACTTGTGTTTCTGTTAGAGCCAGAATATCCGGTTCTTACGTATACAGGTGATGGTGGGCGTAATTGATGTTCTGGGTGAGTCCGCGGATGTTGCAAAATTAATCTTTAATGTTGAGTCCCCTCGAGTACCCTCGCCCGGAAATCCGAATGGAAGGTATTGTACTTCCGGAGTGTTCAATTCCAGAATAAACACTTGAATTTCAGAATAAATACTCATTACGGGGTATTGTAGTATATATCGTTTTCTTTGTAGACCAGGGTCGATAATTTTTGAAACCAAAAAAAATAATAGTAGGATGAAACCCTCTGGAAAAGGAACAAAATATAACAAACATGAAAGGAAAAATAATTTACGGGTGATCTGAGGTCGGGAAGTGGAAGGGGGTGAGTTTCAAGGTTAAAAGAGGGTTTATTTCGATTTCTGGCAAAACTACAAGTCCTATGGTAAAAAGTTGAATGGTACAACTTTTGTATCCACACTTTTTTCACATAACCCCAAAATTCATGTTGAAAGTTCAAATATCCAAGTTTTTGGATTTTTGGAACGAAGTTCCTTATCGCAAGTTGCGAAAGGGGACTAGACGGAATAAATTAAGACCAAAAGTTGTAACGACACTTTTTGCTATAGTTGTGAGCCGTGCGGCGTGCGCGTGTTTTTCTGTCTGTCTCTCTCTCTCTCTCTCTCTCTCTCATAGAAAGCAAGCCAGTTATTTTCGTTTCGTCTTTCTATTTCGCATTGAACAGTGTGGTGTCGCGACGATTATTTTTGTTGAGTGTATACAGGTTTTTTGTACATAATGAATAATAAAAAATAATAACAATAATGAATCCTGACAGTGTTTCTGCACAAGTTCCGGATATTGCTGATGGAGTTAGGTAAGTAGAGATTTTATACAGACAATAATAAATGCTTATGTATTTTTAGCAAGTACGCATTATAACCTCTCTGTACTATTGTGCTAACCAAGTCATGCGCGTTATAATCTCTCCATTATTGTGTGTTTAGCAAGTGTACGCGTCATAACTCTAATAAATTTAAAAGCAAATTATATTTTAATATTACAATATCAATGCGTATGTACTAAAATTGAGCCTACTGATTAAATATATATTACATTATATTTGTTAATAATAAAAAAATATTATTATAACTTAAAAAAAAAAATTTATTACAATTCCTTCACTAATTAATCGAAAGGAACTTCGTTCCATCCGGGTGTCCCTTGACACCTCTCAAGTTTTTTTTATTTTTATCTTTTACAAAAAAACTTTTTTATCCACGAAATTTGGTGAAAACTTACCTTTTTATGTCCCAAACACACTGTAATTTTTTTGATTTAAAATATTAATTTTTACACCTTATTTTGACTTAATATCGAAAAAGCACCCTAATTTTCAATCGAAAATTCTCCCGTCAAAATATCAGCGTTTTAAAAAAAGTCGGTGGGCTTTTTGTTCGTTGAAATCTCTACTTTCTGATGGTATAAAGAAATTCACATTACTATGGTAAATGGTCTCAGAAAATGCAAAGAAATAACAGGTAGTAAGGCCCAGGTCCTCCTACCCCCTTCCCCACTCCTCTATGAAATACCTTTTGATGGGCTAAAATTTTCCGTAGGTCACTCAGGTATATAAGTTATCTTAAAATAGCAATAAATAGGCATCTACGCATATAATTTAAAGATTCTACAACTTTCTCAAAATATTGTAGATGTTGAAAAGGGAAACATTCTCAATTGAATATTGATAAAAATATTTTTCTGTGAATTGAAAAATCCACGATTAAAATGATTCCACATCTGATTTTATGAACATCCTGTTTATATATTCAACAAATCAATTGTAGATTAAATATTAACTCAACGTTTCTTTGCATTTTCTGAGAACATTTACCATAGTAATGTATATTGTAATGTAATGGAGCGATTAGAGGTTCAGGCATTCTTGGATGGACTCCGTGACCAAGAAACCAGACAAGCGTTGACACTAGCTCGTCCAACACATCTCGTAGACGCACTGGCACGCGCTTTGGAATTTGAGGCAGCAAAGCAATCCTGCAAAAACCAAAGTAAAGTTCGAAGTATTGAAGAATCACAGGAGCATCTGACTTGAAGCTGCCATAAGAAAAGTGATGAAGGGAAGTTTTGCCGGAGAAAAGACAGATAAGATGCTGAATTGTGGCAAAATTGACATGTGCGTAGCAAATGTCCAACATCTGAAAACACGACTCCGATGCAGGAAAACTAAGAAGGTCGACGAGAAAGGGCAATCGTCAGCCTGTGTCCAGCAAGCCCCGGTTAACAACGAATATGTCGCTATCCTGAAACGACAGAACAGAGGGGTTTTCGTAGACGGTCTAATCAACTAACGAGCCTTGAAACATGCTGCTACATACAGGTCCGAATAGGACAATTCTCGACCTTCCTTTGCCAGAACACCGGAACGAATTGAACCGACAACTTGAAGCTACGCACAGCAACAGGGAGCCAGCTACTGTATATGGCGAGCTACCGATTGAAATAATTTTGGGCAGCACTAAAGTGAAACATCAGGCACTTGTAGCGGACATCGAAGACGATGCAATCATCGGAATGGACATCATGAATTCCAGAGGGTTTGAATTGGATTTCAAAGACGGCGTCCTACGTGTCAACGGAGAAGAGCTGGTACTTCATGGGAGAAGTGAAGAGTTGATCCGTGTGCTGTTGGCTGAAGATGTAAGCGTACCTGAGAGGCTGAAACCATCCCGCAGGCTCGCCTGGACGGGAGTGCGAGCAGTGGAGACGTGATGATGTTCGAGCCCAAACTTCATGATGAGAAATTGGACGAGGGATTGCCCTAGGGAAAATCTGTTACGTGCTGAAAAAATTTGTACCGGTAAGGGTCATGAATGTCAATTACTTTCCAGTGACCTTAAAGAAAGGAACAATTTTAGGGCACTGCTCGTCAGTTTCATCTGTGATCCGGGGCGTACGAGGTACGATTAGCCAACCCCCAACAACTTGTAGTTGCCATCTCTTCCAAAGACATAAAACCAGCTCAACAGCCCAAACTAAGAGATTTAGTCAAAAAGTACCAAGACATCTTCGATACCGGACAAGGAAAAGGAGGTCGAACTAATGTGGTCCAGCACAAGATTGATACTGGGGGTGCCCGACCGATCCGGCAATCAGCAAGAAGACTTCCTCTTGCCAAGAAGGAAGAGGCTGACAAAATAGTCAGCGATATGGGAAAAGAAGGAGTTATCGAACCATCTGACAGTCCCTGGTCCTCTCCAGTCGTACTGGTGAAGAAAAAGGATGGATCGACACGCTTTTGTGTAGACTATCGCCAACTTAATAATGTCACGAAGAAGGACAGTTACCCTCTCCCGAGAATAGATGACACCCTAGACACGTTGGCTGGTTCCACGATTTTCTCGACCCTTGATCTGAAGAGTGGATACTGGCAAGTAGAACTGGCTCAGGAAGATCGAGAAAAGACTGCTTTTACCATCGGCTCAGGATTGTGGCAGTTCACCGTTATGCCATTCGGGCTCTGTAATGCTCCCGCCACATTCGAAAGATTGATGGAAACAGTACTGAAGGGACTCTCATGGAACACGTGTCTAGTGTATCTCGACGACATAATTGTGGTCGGCAGATCGTTTGAGGACCACGTGAAAACTTGGAGGAAGTATTCCTGCGACTGAGGAACTCCGGATTGAAGCTGAGCCCAAGAAATGCCATCTGTTCCAAAAAGAAGTACGATACCTCGGCCACGTTGTCTCTGGGGAAGGAGTAGCAGTAGACGACCAGAAGATCAAAGCTGTTAAGGATTGGCCCATCCCAAAAGACATTCACCAACTTCGAAGTTTCCTTGGTTTATGCACATACTATCGCCGATATGTGCTGGGATTCCCAACATCGCTAAACCACGACCAAGCTCACGGAAGGCCAAACAAAGTTCCAGTGGTCCGAAGAATGTCAAGACTCATTCAGGAAGCTGAAAAGGAGCTTTGATCAACGCACCTATACTGAGCTATCCCCTACCCAAAGGGAAATTCATTTTGGATACGGACGCCAGCAACGTGGGACTTGGAGCTGTCCTATCTCAGATCCAGGAGGGACAGGAGAAGGTCATTGGTTATTTCAGCAAGACGCTTAGCAAACCAGAGCGCAATTACTGTGTCACCAGGCGAGAGCTGTTAGCTGTTGTAAAGGGAGTGGAACACTTCTACAAGTACGTGTATGGAAGAAGATTCCTGTTGAGAACTGACCATGCAGCTCTAAATGGCTCTTACAGTTCAAAAATCCTGAGGGTCAAGTAGCACGTTGGATCGAGAGACTCCAAGAATTCGATTTCGAGATCGAACATCGAGCCGGAACTAGCCATAAGAATGCAGATGCCTTGTCGCGAAGACCATGTCCAGATGATTGCTCACATTGCCGACGAGCAGAAGAGAAAGCAACACTTTGCAGAACCGCGGCAATGGATGACAACTGGAATGACAGCAAGATCCAGAAAGACCAAGAGAGAACCCCGACCTTGGCTTAGTCGTCAGCTGGAAGAAGGGCAATCGAAGACCATCATGGCAGGAAGTCGCAGGTTACTCGCCGGCTGTTAAGTCCTATTGGAGCACAATGGAACTCTCTTATTCTGGACAATGGGATCCTGAAACGTGTGTTGGAGGCCGATATTGGTGGGGAAGACAGACGCCAAATAATTGTTCCCAGGAACAGAAGAGAGGAAGTGCTGCGGAAATCCATGATGGAGTCGCCGGAGGACATCTGGGGAGTGACGAAGACCCTGCAGAAAGTGAGGCAACGGTTTTACTGGGCCAATTGTCAAGCTGACGTCCAGGACTGGTGCAGGAAGTGCGCTGTATGCGCTGCTAGCAATGGACCTCGAATACGACCCAAGGCCCCGATGCGTCAGTACAACGTAGGCAGCCCGTTCGAGAGAATCGCCATTGACATCGCCGGCCCGTTTCCCGTATCCGACCACGGGAATAAATACATCCTTGTGGCAATGGACTACTTCAGTAAGTGGGCGGAAGCCTATGCCCTGCCCAACCAGGAAGCCATCACCGTCGCCGACGTCTTGGTGAAAAAGTGGATATGTCGATTCGGTATTCCAATGGAGCTGCACTCGGATCAAGGCAGAAATTTCGAATCCAACCTTTTCCAAGAAATATGTCTACTGCTGAACATCCGCAAGACAAGAACCACGGCACTACATCCGCAGTCCGATGGAATGGTGGAACGGATGAACAGGACGATCAACCGCCACTTGTCCAAGGTTGTCTCTGACCATCAAAGAGACTGGGACCAGTATCTCCATTTGTTCCTGATGGCCTATCGATCCGCAGTACACGAGTCAACCGGGCAAACTCCTCTGTATTTAATGGGCCGAGAACTGCGACTGCCTTGTGACCTGAAGTTTGGGATACCGCCAGGACAAGACACTGCGGGAGAGGACTACGTCAGCAAACTTCGGCAGAGAATGGACGACATCCACGAACGAGTCCGGTTGAACATCCAGAGTGCCAGCGATAAAATGAAGAAGACCTATGACATCAAGGCCGACGCTGGAGGATTTAAGGTTGATGACCTGGTTTGGCTGTACAACCCCAAACGTCGTCGTGGACTATCACCAAAGTTGCGGAACTCTGGGAAGGCCCGTATAAAATCGTGAAAAGGATAAACGACCTTGTGTACCGAATCCATAAGCCACCCCGGAGGGAAACCAAGGGTCGTCCATTTCAACAGGTTGGCCCCTCACGCTGGAAACCATGACCAAGTTCGCACCCTCAAGCCACCGGAGGATGATATGACGTTCGAGAGTTTATGTCCTTGTATTCAAACGGGCAGAAAGTTCTACATGGGTTACTAGAGGAGTCACGAGACCTTTCCGAGGTGCCTGCTGACTACGCACTAGCGCACTGTGTGGCAGAAGATCTTCGAATGTCCAGGGGCATCGCCGTAGTGTTCTCCAAGAAATTTGGTCAACTCCAAACACTGCGGGGGCAGAATCCAGAAGTTGGTGGGGTGCTACAGTTGAAGAAAGGCCAGAGAAACATCTACTACCTAGTTACCAAGAGGCATTCCCAAGATAAACCGTCCTATGAAGATGTCTGGAAGAGTCTCACCAAACTAAGAGATACTATGGTGGACCAGAATCTGGTGGATCTAGCAATTCCAAAATTGTCCTGTGGTATTGATGGGTTGGACTGGAGAGTCATAAGAAGTATGCTGGAGGCGATATTCAGATCCAGCGGCGTCAAGATTTTGGTTTGCTGTAACCCTCTTCCACGACCGATCATGAAGACCGTGGAGTGTTACTTCCATCGAACTTCACGGTGCAGATATGGGGAGTCATGCAGATATCGTCACACTCCAAGGATGAAATTTCGGGACGAAATGTCTTTAAGAAGGGGGCAATGTAACGAACCTAGGCCGGACCTGTCGCCTCGCGCGTTGCCGTCGACAGCGATGAGGTCATGCCCGGAGATGTTCGAGAACAGTCCAGTCGCTCGGCCGTGGAGAGCAACGGTCGATATTGGAAACAATTGGAACATGCCGGTCGCCAACTACCCGAATTCGAAACATCGAGAATGCTGTATCGGAGATAAATAGGCAACCCTCAAGTGGAGTCGACAGTCTGAACGAGCCCATACGATCGAGCTATTCAGTGGCGTAGTAATATAAATTAAGCTGTAGATTAAGTGTTAAATAAATTAGTTAAACCAAGTTAAGTTTATTTACGTTACAATATTTATTTTCATACCACCAGAAAGTAGAGATTTCAACGAACGAAAAGCCCACCGAACTTTTTAAAAAAGCTGATATTTTGACGCGAGAATTTTTGATTGAAAATTAGGGTGCTCTTTCGATATTAAGTCAAAATAAGGTGAAAAAATAAATATTTTAAATCAAAAAAATAACAGTGTGTTTGGGACATGAAAAAGTAAGTTTTCAGCAAATTTCGTGAGAAAAAATTTTTTTTGGGAAAGATAATAATAAAATACCAAAAACTTGGTTATTTGAATTTTTTACATGAATTTTGAGGTTATGTGAAAAAAGTGTGGAACAAAAGTTGTAGATCTTTTTATTACCTACCTATTTCCTATTTCCATAGGACTTGTAGTTTTGCCGGAAATCGAGATTAACCGTTTTTTACCCTCAAAAACTCACCCCCTTCCACTTTCCGACCTCAGATCGCCCGTCAATTATTTTTCCTTTCATTTTTGTTATATTCTCTTTCTTCTCCAATGGGTTTCATCCTACTATCATTTTTTTTCACTTTTTACCATTTTCAAAGGCTTCAGCCCTGGTCTATTGAGCCTATGTGTTCTCAAAGTTGAAATTTTAGGAAAATGCGACCTAAAGGTCCCATTTTTTTTTTTTTGGCTTGAAGCGTTTCTGCCATTGCAAAAATTATTTATAATTTTTTTAAATCGACTATATTTTAATGATAGATAGTCAAAAAATTGGTGTATATGATATGTATATACATACCTCATCAATGAAATTAGTTTCGCAGTGTTTGATGAAAAAAGTTGAGGAAATACACTAAATTTTATGAATTTTTTACATACAAATTTGATATTTTGCAGGGGCCCACTTGTTTTACATAAGTCAAATTCAACGTTATCACAGAAAAGTTTGTATCGCAAATGAAATCCGAACTAGATGTGAATGCGAAACCATCCAAGTAATTATAGTTTCAAGAGAGCTTTATATTTTAATGGGATTTCATCTTTTATTTAAAATTTGGGGAAATTTTAATGAGAAATATTATTTACATCATACTCTGCTGTACGTTTCTTGATAGTTATTTTTTCATACGCAATGTTAATCTTCAAAGCTTTTACGAATAAACATGTAGGTTAAGATACACAATATGCAGTAAATATTTATTATCTTCTTCTAACCTTCTACTGTTGGTTTTAATATAGTGTTTATAACCTAAAATAGGTGGAAATGACTAAATTTTTACCATTAGTCGACTATTCTGAAGGCAATTTTACATATTTATGCCTTCGACTTATTAGGCAAAATGTCTTGATTGCCCAATTTTCGACTTTTGAATTACTTTCATTTTCTTCCCCATATTGGTAAATTTAAGGTAATTATAACGTAAGAATTTCCTTCGCCAATTTGGGGGCTGACCTATTTGAAGGTCGAGATGACGTAATGTTTGTTGGGAGGTAAAACGGATCGTTATGGCCACTGACGTGAGATCCCTTCTACCTTCCTAACAACTAACATCAAATTATAGGAAAAAGCGGTATCTCGAGATGCAGATGGATTCTTGTGTCATGGACAGCTCTTTGGTAGAGCATAGTACTAGAGATCTAGAGGACGCAGGGTCGAATCTTGCTCGAAGATGATTTTTTCTATAATTTGAAAACTGGTCTGAAATGCCACGATATATATATATATATATATATAGATAGATAGATAGATAGATAGATAGATAGATAGATAGATTTATTTCACAACTTTACATTAAATGTTTGCTGCAAGTCAAGAGTTACAGGAATTGTACAAGATATACATATAAAAGCCTTAAAATATACGATATAAACATATATATATATATATATATATATATATATATATATATATATATATACAATATAAAAACGATTCACATAATAAATATTCTGATATAAAATCCTAAATTTGTTATGACAAAATTTAAAAAAACATCTATAACAAGCACGTGTACGAAAAAATGAATTGACCCTGGCAAGGTGACAAAAATGTTTTTACTCAAAACAAAAAAGTTGCATTCAAATACTCCTCAGTGCTATAAAAACAGTTTTCCAACATGAATGACTTAATTTTAAGTTTGAATGACTTGGGGTTAAGTTGTTTGATATATTCCGGTATATATATATATATATATATATATATATATATATATATATATATATATATATATATATATATATATATATATATATATATATATATATATATATATATATATATATATATATATTAATATTATATATATATATATACCGGAATATATCAAACAACTTAACCCCAAGTCATTCATATCATATATATATACAGGGTGTAACTGAATAAGTGTAAAACATTCAAGGAGGTGATTCCTCATCGAAAAAAAGATAGGATCTTTCATATAAAGAAACTTCATTGGAGCATCCCTTGTTAAGATACAGCCCCTTAAAGGGGGTACATAAAATTTGTATAACAATTTTTTTCACAAGCACTGAAAAAGTTACAATATTGAAATTAACCTGACGTTTTGTACTACCAAAAAGACACTTAGCCAGTAATTTATTTGGTTTACCCCATGGTTGTAAGGGGTGAAAAACGCAACCCCTAAAATTTATTTCCAATGTAACTTTTTGTCTTATTATTTGTTTACCATTTAAAAATTTATTTCCGATAGCCTGTTTCATTCTAAACAAAAAATGTCTCTTGGGTTTTTTGCCCAAAATAAACCAGTAAGCAGCAAAACATTATTTTACGAACAACTACAGAGATACATCGTCATAAATGCGAACTGGATTTATTGTTATTTTGTAGTTAGTACCTGCATTAAACGATTGAAGGGTAATAAACAAAACTAAGGTATTAATAACAAAACACACAACATGTAGAAATCATAGTGAATGTTCAATATGTCTACCTTCAAACATTACGCATGCGTCTAGACGTCGGCGCATTGAGCCACGTATTCGCTCAAATATTCCTGGAGTCTCTCTGATTACCCTGCACGCATCGATGATGCGGTTTCTTAAGTCCTCTACATCGCGAACAGGAGTACGATATACCAAATGCTGTGAATGGCCCCAAATAGAGAAATCGAGAGGATTGAGATCCGGGGATCGAGCGGGCCATTTATGTGGTCCTCCTCGACCTATCCACTGATTTGCATATGTTTCAGTTAAATGCTGACGTGCTACTTGACTAAAATGGGCGGGAACCCCATCATGCATAAAAACATATCCCTTCTGACGCCCAAAGGAACTTCCTCAGTAGTACTGGATGCACTCTCTTAAAAATTGAACGTATGCCTCACCATTTAATCGAGGAGGTAGAAAATGAGGCCCAATTAAATCATCCCCAATAACTCCGAGCCACACGTTAAGAGAAACTGTTCTTGATGGCTAGTTTCGACAATAGCGTGAGGGTTTTCATCAGCCCATATGTGGTAATTATGAAAATTAATAATCTTGTCCCGAGAAAAACTACATTCGTCTGTGAATTCTATCGTCTTCAGAAAGTCACAATTTCTTCTAATCATTTCCAGCATCCAATTGCAAAATTCAAGACGGTTCGGAAAGTCTCGCGGTAACAGTGCCTGTACTCGTTGCAGATGGTAAGGGTATAAGAGTTGTTCCTTTAAAATTCGAAATACCGTCATATGATCAACATTTAGCTGGAAAGCAATCTTTATAGTACTGGTAGTAGGTTGTTCTTCAATCAAATTAAGTACTGCTTCCTCAAGCTGTGGTGTTCGTATTTCGATGGCGACCACAATCCTGCGTTCTTTTGTCGAATGAACCATATTCTCGTAATCGTTGATGAAGTCGAGCAAATATTCTATGTGAAGGATGCTGCCGTTGAGGATACATTTCAGCATATCTTCTAGAAGCTTCTAACCCATTCCCTGCGACAGACCGTAAACGTAATGCATATCAGCCATTTCCTCATTTGTGTATGCCATTTTATTAACAAGTGAATTATTAAAGTAACAAATTAAGAACAGAACAACAACACACAATTAGTATTAATTCAATTTCGAAAATTCCCAAACTGACAGCGTCATACCAATTTAATTGTCACTATCGCTAATAGCGACCTACTAGATAGATTAGTTTCGTATTTTCGCATTTATGACGATGTATCTCTGTAGTTGTTCGTAAAATAATGTTTTGCTGCTTACTGGTTTATTTTGGGCAAAAAACCCAAGAGACATTTTTGTTTAGAATGAAACAGGGTATTGGAAATAAATTTTTAAATGGTAAACAAATAATAAGACAAAAGTTACATTGGAAATAAATTTTAGGGTTGCGTTTTTCACCCCTTACAACCATGGGGTAAACCAAATAAATTACTGGCTAAGTGTCTTTTTGGTAGTACAAAACGTCAGGTTAATTTCAATATTGTAACTTTTTCAGTGCTTGTGAAAAAAATTGTTATACAAATTTTATGTACCCCCTTTAAGGGGCTGTATCTTAACAAGGGATGCTCCAATGAAGTTTCTTTATATGAAAGATCCTATCTTTTTTTCGATGAGGAATCACCTCCTTAAATGTTTTACACTTATTCAGTTACACCCTGTATATACACTATTTCTGTAGAAAAAATCCCGAGCTACAACTTTTGCTCCAAACATTTTTCTGTATCTCCATTATTTTTGCAGCAACAGCAACTACCTGAATCCACAATTTCAGCTGTTTTGTTATTTTTAACCGACGAAACCAAAAAGGAGGATGTTCTCTAGTCGACCCGTATATTTTCTTTTTATCATTTTTTTATGTATGATCACGCATAACTTTTTACTGGTACGTCCGATTCCGATTTTTTTTTTCAGTGGATAGGATGTACTTCGAATTTGGTCCCATTTGAATTTAAAAGATGAAATCCACCCCTAAAGGTAGCAAAATGAAGGATATTGATCACTCACCCTCTGAATTCTGGTCCGTTAACCGATTCTATCAGTCATAACTTTGTACTGGGTTCTTCGATTTGGATGATTCTTTTTTTAATAGATAGGGTATACCTTATATTTGGATTTCGAAAGGAATTAGCCACCCTAACGGGAAAAATAGGGGATAATTGATTTTTCACTAGTGAAAATTGGCACACACATACGTAGTTGACAATGACAGATCGCTACTGACATTATTCTTGTTCCACATCCGTCAAAATCAGTATATTTTATGAGAGAATGGAATGATATACAAAGTAATGAAATAAACTAACCAGAACAACGAAAATAATTCATATTAAAACAAATAGTAAAAGTAGATAATCATATTATTCAACTGGTAATAGTTGAAGTAAGGTGGGTAAGTAAGTATTTTGGAAGTAATCAAAAAACAAGTAGGTAGTAATTGGTAGATTTAAGCCACAAACAATTGAAAAACAAAACTTTAACAAAAAATTAAACCGAGAAATACGGAACTGAGTAAAAAAAATAAACCTTTAGTCTCAGTAACTGTTCCTAACTAATGTAAGTAACTAATTTTGAGTCGGCGCCAAACGAACAATCAACGAAGATCATTAAATTACTTCAAAAAAATTATCAGAATGTCACCGCGCAACTCGATGCCATCATTTTACGCATTACCTAATTCATTTGCTTGTTTGTTTGGCACCGACTCAAAATTAGTTACTTAAATTAGTTTAGGAGCTTAGTTACTGAGACTAAGAAGGTTTATTTTATTTTTTACTTTTCAGTTCCGTATTTCGTCGGTTTAATTTTTTGTTAAAAAGTTTTTATTGTTAGATTTTGGTTAAATTTTGTTTCTATTTATTGGGTTATAACTAGATGGTATGTGCAATTTATATTGACACTGGTCGTTAGTCCTGATAGCGGCTAACTCATCTCAATCAGGGTCTCATGAAGAACTTTCCATCATCCGATTGAAAAAATCGTCCGAATATCAATTTATTATTAATCCACCCTCCGGTAATTTAGCCACGTCCATATTTTATGTGGATTTGGAGCTAATACATTTTTCATAAGATCTTGCTGACAGAATTATCCCGAAATCTATAACATTACAAAGCTTTCAGTACGTCAGCGTGGATTAAATATGGATGAATATTCAACCGATTCGGCGGAGATTGATTAATATTTGATGCGGTATCCGTCACTCTGACTTCACAATAGTATATTTTGATACAAGTGCTTTAAAGGCACTTATACACGTGTATCATACGTTATGCATTGATATATTTTGATAACAATGCTGTCAGAAGTATTCCTCATCACCTCGCAAAAGTTTGATAAAAGTGTCGATCCTATATATCCATGTTGAAGTTGAGAGTTGTGATACAATCCAAATGTATCACCTTATTGTCTATGGAGATATAGACATCCCTGGAGCCATAAGTATATCTATATCAAATTGCCCTAACATTTTTGACAGTAAACTTTTGGTACTTTTCATGAAAAAACCTTATTCCCACACCTTTTACAAGTAAAAAAGGTACACTTCCTCAACAACGCTGGAGGTGATCGTTTTCGAGATATTTACAATTTTCTATATCGATGTATGTTACTTAGCTCCTAGGGCGCTAAGTGAAGTTGCTGAGAACATTACAAAAACTAAGTATGTGGTAGGTCTCGTCAAAATAAACTACTTTTTTCCTATGAAATGTTTATCGAAAAATGATATTTGTTTTCGAGATACAGATTGTTGAAATTTTTCAAAACATGGTTGGTTTTTGTCATAAGTTTTCTGCAATTTCAGTTATTTTCATAAAACTTTATACGCAGTATACCCGGACGGACTTCTTCTAAACTGAGCATCATCAAACTGCTTAATCAGTATAGCCAAATTTGATTTCAATAATTTTTGTCACTCTCCGCTTGCAAATTGAGATAATTAAATCGAGTAGGCTATGAACGTTCGTTTATAAAAATAGAAGTTCGCTGTCACATGTTTAACTATTCATTGACAAATTCACAGTTCGGAGTTTATAAAGTGATTTTTTGATACCATGCCCGACTTTACGGATGCTGAAATGGCTGATTTGGTTTTTGCATACGGCTTGGCTGACGGAAATTCAACCGAGGCCAGACGCATCTATCAGGAAAGGTATCCCCAACGCGTCGCTCCTTGTGCAGCGACATTTGCGAATCTTTTCCGGCGACTTTCCGAATCTGGAAGCTTTGATAGAAATTCTGCAGTAGGACGGCCACTGACTACAAGAACTGTGGAATTGGAGGAGGCGGTTCTCGAAGAAATTAGTGAACATCCAGAGACAAGTACAAGAAAAATTTGTAAAACTTTAAATGTGAGTCACATGACCGTTTACAGAATTTTAAAGGAACAGCAATTATATACTCATCATATTCAGCGTGTCCAGGCACTTACGCTACGTGATTTACAACCACGTATCGAATTTGCTCAACGGCTTCAAAGAAAAGTCGAACAACATACCCAAATTTTATCAAAAATCCTCTTCACAGATGAGGCTAATTTTTCAAGAAATGGTATCATGAACTTCCATAACAACCACATCTGGGCGGAAGATAACCCACATGCGATAACGCAAACTCATTTCCAAGACAGATTCTCTTTCAATGTATGGTTAGGCATAATTGGGGATTATTTAAGTGGGCCCTATTTTCTCCCCTTACGTTTGAATGGATATGCTTACCAAAATTTTTTGGAACACGAGGTTCATCAGCTTATGGAAGATGTTCCCATTGGTGCCCGAAATCACTCTGGGTTCATGAACGATGGAGCCCCTGCTCATTTTAGTCTGATAGCAAGAAATTTCTTAGACGTAGCATATCCCCAACGATGGATAGGAAGAGGAGGCACTTAGCATTGGCCCCCGAGGTCACCGGACCTCAATCCCGTCGATTTCTTTTTTTGGGGACACCTAAAATCACTAGTTTATGCTAGCCCCATTGAAAACCAGGAAATGTTGAGGGATCGCATCATAGCTTGCTGCGAAATGATAAGAAACACTCCCGGCATTTTTCAACCGGTGCGGAATTCTTTGATGAGGAGAGCAGAAGCTTGTATTACTGTTGGGGGTCGTCACTTTGAACAGTTGTTGTGATAGTTGTTTCGTTCAATTTTTATATGTTTAATTGTCTAATAAATAACATAGTACTTCTCCGAATTGTTTTTTTACAAACTCCGAAATGTAGCACTTTCTAATTGAATAATTAGACCTGACAACTTTTTAAATTTGGATTGATTAAGCAGTTTGATAATGCTCATTTCGAAAGAAGTCTGTTTTTGAAGTTTGATGAAAATAACTGCAGTTGCAAAAAACTTATGACAAAAACCAACCATGTTTTGAAAAATTTCAACAATCTGTATCTTGAAAACAAATATCATTTTTCGATAAACATTTCATAGGAAAAAAGTGGTTTATTTTGACGAGACCTACCACATACTTATTTTTTGTAATGTTCTCAGCAACTTCACTTAGCGCCCTAGGAGCTAAGTAACATGCATCGATATAGAAAATTGTAAATATCTCGAAAACGATCACCTCCAGCGTTGTTGAGAAGTGTACCTTTTTTACTTGGAAAAGGTGTGGGAATAGGGTTTTTTCATGAAAAGTACCGAAAGTTCACTGTCAAAAATGTTAGGACAATTTGAAATAAATAATGACAGCGTACGCAGCACCCTCTAGATGGAACATTAAAAATAAAACGAAATTATGATTTCCCACGACAAAAAACCTCCGGGTATCAAATTTTGTGCAGATAACTAATTTTTTGCAACAGTTATTTTTAAAAAGCGAGCAAAAACATTCACCCTGTATCTCCGAAACGAAGCATTTCCGGACACAAGTTTATATACTTTTTTTTAAATTGTCTCAGGAATACGTCACTTGAATATTTCAACGTACTTATGTTACACCCTGTATAGTGTTCAATCGGCTTAAGGATATTTCCTTTGCTTCTTGGAGTTAGGGTGCAAATTTTTTGGCATAACTGATGCCACAAACAACTTAAGCAATCATATTGTGATTTTATCAATCACCTGCCTAGTAGAAAACAATATGCTGATGTGATACATAATTATTTTTTTCACTTGTTGATTTTCTTGTAGGTAGGTAATAAATACCATCAATAATTTGATCACTCCAAAAACCTCACTGAGTAGTATGAAACCGGCACGACTAGAGATCGATATACGATAAATGAAATACCGCCACTTATTTGAGGTTAACCGCAGAGCAGACAAAGACAAAACACAAGACCAGATGAAAACGCGTTTATTCACAGAGCATGTTAATATTGTTAATAACAGGAAACAGATCGATAACCATTTACGTACAAGTTCCTTTCGTGACTTGTTATTTCTCATATTTCTTGAGCACGAAACGTATCTTCGACTTCCCCATGCTGTTGAAATGTTCTGAAACCAGAACATCCGAAAGGTATAAATAAGACACGTTGCTATAAATAAATCTCCGAGATGTTTTGAAGATGTTTCAAAGTTTGTTTGGTACGAAATGAAGCTGTGATGATTTTTCTGGCTGTTTTAGAGACAATGCTCGTAATAACATCGCAATATTACGTCTCCAAAACTTATAAATTATTGATAAATGATTCATCGTCCCAAGAATTGAATAAAGTTGGATTTAACGGGAATCAGGGCAGGGTGTAAAACAAATTTTTTATCGCTGACGTTTCAGAATTAATTTATTCCTTTTTCAAAGCTGAAATGACAATAGTCACGTCAAAAGTACTTTGACAAACTTCAGTAGGGGATTCCTCACAATATTCTGATATGAATTATCCAAATAAATATATGTTCGGAAACGCTTCGTTTCCAAGATACAAGGAGTTAAAGTTTTATTTTTATGTTAGATTTTTTTAAATAACTTTCGAAATAATGTCCTTAATTGAACGAAAATTGGTATTGAGAAGTTTGTTGAGGGGTCGAATTGCTCTTACTCATAGGGGGCGCCACCTACACGTCTTTTTCACAAGAATGCTTAGAAAATGGATATGACGTTTAAGTAAGTAGTTTTGATTTTTTATAGGGGGCGCCACCTATTCTATTTATTTTTACTCGTTTAAAATAGTTATTTTTGTATCAAGGGTGCAAAATCTGTATTTATTTTAATAAAATTTGCAAGATATATCAACATTTTATTTCAAGAAATTTTGAATATGTAGAATAAAATAAAATAAAGGGAACTAAATTGTATTCAAATAAATTGTTCAAAGTGTCCACCTTCAGCGAAGATACAGGCATTCAGTCTTCTAGTCATTGAATCTCGTACCCGCTCAAAAAATTATTGGTGTGTTTCTTATTGTTTCACAGGCGTCTAGTATTCGGATTCGTAGATCTTCCTCGTTCGCTACTGGAGTTTTATAAACTAGTGACTTCAATTGTCCCCAGAAATAAAAACCCAGCGGGTTTAGATCTGGGGACCTTGGTGCTCACGCCTGGTTGGGTTCTTCTACACCCTTACCGATCCATCGATTTGGATAGACAGTGTTAACAAATTCCCTGGCTACAACGCTAAAATGAACTGGAGCCCCATCATGCATAAACCACATGCAATTCATTTTCTAAAAAGTCTCTGTAAGTTGCGCCATTCAGTCGGAACGGAAGAAAGGAAGGACCTATCAAGTAATTATCAATTATTGCCGCTCATACATTTACAGAAAATTGATACTGATAATGTCTGTCACTAACTGCGTGCGGATTTTCCAGAGCCCAAACATGGTTGTTATGAAAGTTTGTGATAGCATTTCGGGAGAAGTTTGCCTCGTCCGTGAAGAGTACCTACATATCTTAAAAATTGGGGATTTCCAGCCAATTTTCTCAAAAACCACTGACACATTGTAATGCGTTGGGGAAAGTCTCGTGGCAAAAGAACTTGTAACCTTTGAATATGTTATGGATAAAATTCAGCTTCAGCAATTATTCTTGTACTTGTTTCTGGATTCTCCTCGAGAGCGTTCAAAACAGCTTCTCCCAATTCTATGGTTCGGACTGCTCGTGGTATTCCAATAATATCCGCTGCCCTCTTAGAGCTACCTGTTTCTGCCAAACGAGGTGGAGACTGGTAAATGTTGGAGCTGAAGGCAGTACTCGATTAGAAAATCGCTCCTGGTAAATACCTCTTGCTTCGCGTGCATTGCTATCCGCAAGGCATAAACGAAATCCATATCGGCTAAATGAACATTATTGTTTAAATGATCCATTTTTCAAAATTAGTGTTTTAAAACTTATAGAAACTTCAACAAAACAACAAAACGTTCAACTGTCACATAATATGTAAAAACCAAAACTACTTACTTAAACGTCAAATTCATTTCCTAAGCATTCTTTTGAAAAATGCAAAATAATGGTAATTTCAACACGCATCGATTATCAAATAATCGACTTGAAATTTTCAAATCCATATATCTAGAAAACGGTTGCTTATAGCGACTTGTAATAGGGGTAGCTTTTTCACGTAGATATGATAGAGTAATTGATTTTATTACTGAAAAATGTGCTAGAAGTACGCTTAAAAAAGTTATGAATCTTAAAAAAAAAGAAAGACGTGTGGGTGGCGCCCCCTACGAGTAAGAGCAATGATAAAATCAGGTTCGAATTTGACACTTGAAAAAACCTCAATACCAATTTTCGTTCAATTATGGTAAGTATTTCGAAAGTTATTTAAAAAAAACGACCAACGAAATAAAACTTAAACACCTTGTATCTTGGAAACGAAGCGTTTCCGAACATATATTTATTTGAACAATTTCATATTAGAATATTGTGAGGAATCACCTTCTGAAGTTTGTCAAAGTACTTTTGAATCACCCTGTAGATGACCCACCTTCAAAACTAAGTTTTTCCTGCTCATAGATTCAAGTAAAAAACTGTTCAGTAGTCGATACAAACTCTGGTCAATATACACACATTGACACAAATTACACATTAAATACTTCAAAATTGTATATAAACAAATACAGACACGTTGAAATGAAACAACACACAACCGTGTATGGTCAATATGCAACTGATCATCTCACCTGAAATATTCCAGCGCTACATAGATAAAGAAACGAAAAAAACAAAACAAAACAAAAACAAATATTTTGTGTATCATTATTCAGAAATCTGTTTTTATTTTGAACCTTTCTAGAATATGGGTGTATATCTTGTCAGGTTTTGTGTATCACTTTTTTGGTTTACGCAATTATCATGGAAATTGATTTGAATCATTTCTCTCAACAATCTCTGTGAATAAGTCATCTCTTATTCCAAAATTTTCAATTAATCGAAATCAAAATTGCGCGACGATACAAAATGATGTGCAGCAAGTGCTGTTTTTTTTATTTCTGTTCTTTTCATATTTGTGTTGATATATTCTGGTTTTTAGGTATTGTTTAGTTTGCCCTATATAACATTTCCCACATTCACAGGGAATACTATATATTACACATGAATCTGATTCAGCTGGTATCTCATCTTTCAACTGCGTGAATAATTTTCTTGTAGTTTTCAAATTGTAAAAAGCAAACCTGTGAGAATCAGTTGATAAACATTTTTTAATTTTATATGTCAAGTCCATCTAGATATGGAAATTTAAAATAGTTTCCGAAAGAAATGTGTTACTATTTTGAATTTCCATATCGAGATGGACTCTCATATAAAATAAAAAAATGTTCATCAACTGATGCTTTTTACAATTTGAAAACTACAGCAAAATGATTCAGGCAGTTGAAAGATGAGTTACCAGCTAAATCAGATTCATGTGTGATATATAGTATTCCCTATGAATGTGGGAAATGTTATATAGGGCCAACTAAACAATATCTAAAAACTAGAATATATCAACAGTGATATGACTGCTATGAAAAGAATAGAAATAAAAAAGAAAACACAGCACTTGCTGCACATCATTTTGAATCGTCGTGCAATTTTTATTTCGATTCAGTAACAATTTTGGAAAAAGAGATGACTTATTCAAAGAGATTGTTGGGAGAAATGACTTATGAGAATCAGAACTTTGTGACAATGAACAGACTGTTTTCAACAATAATGGTTTTATTTTTGCCGATTACGAAAGTAATGAAGTAGAGTTTCGGAAAATACAGTGGGCTAAGGCGGGTGAAATTTTGTAAGGAAACAAAATTCATGGTGGTTTGATAAAAGACGGTCATTATCGTCCAGGAATCGGCTGATGGTATTATGAGAGTCAATTTGTTGATAGTAGAGAATATATCATTTTTTTAGAAGTATGTCTGTCTGTAAGTGTGAATAGACGTATTCACTAGTGAACTCATTATTGAATTGAGGTAAGGAGAATTTTATCTGCAGGAAGATGAATTGCAGTTTGCGGAGTATACCCCTGATTTGAATCTTTGAAATTAGAGAAAGTATCTGAGTTTGTGTAGTTTGGCCAACTGCATAAGAATTTTCATAAAGATACCGGCATAGTTTGTAAATAATTAACAGTAGTTTTGGTTTAATAGAATAGGTGCACCAACCAAACAACGAGGTGAGATAATACAATTATTTTAAATGATTGGGGCAATGTCTAGTTGTCCCACACATTCGCGAAAAGCGACTCGGACTGAGCATGTTTCTAGGTGGTGACAGTGACACCACTGTCCTATCATTTACTGGTATGAGGAGGGTTGAGAAAACTTTTTACTCACCGAAATGAATGCTAATGATTTTGGATATTTGGAAATACAAGTTGAATGACAACTTGAATTCTTGAAAGCATTGGACATGGTTTCCAGCGGGTGGGATTTTTTTAGACTGGGACTCGAGTTTTATTTCTTGGTGAAAATCTTACAGCAGTTGGATTGCTCTGCCAAAGTTTTTGGATGCAGCTTTCTTATGAATTTTCTGGAGATGTTGACTCGAATTTTGGATCTAAAAATGAATTAAAAAAATCGTGTGAAAAAGAAGTGTCAAATACATACCTCAAGAAAGTAAGTGATCGTATTATACTTAGCTTTGTTAACAGCTTTTGTTATTGTATTGTTTTGATATATATGAAAGATAGTTGAAGGTTGATTATAATAAATAATTTCCAGTTTTGGTTTTACAACTTCACTCATTTTCTAATAATTTACTGCATATCTGCAAAAGGTTAAGGGCTCAGATCATGAATAATTGTGTGGGATCCCTATTCAACACTGAGTGAAAGAAAAGAAGGAATAGTTCCAGAGGAAAGTTTAAAGGCACGTATCAAGTTTGAAATTGTGACTTTTCTTGTTGTCATTGTCACATTGGTTTTCACTTCCTGAGAAAACTGTAAGGGATAAAATGGACAAATTCAGAAGTCTTGATATTCAAAAGTTCGACGGCAACAACTTCTAGTTATGGAAATTCCAGATGAAAATTATTCTCAGAACAGAAGTTTCACTAGACTTAGTCAACGGAATAAATCAATCTCCATGATAATTGCGTGAATCAAAAAAGTGATACACAAAACCTGACAAAAATATACACCCATATAGAAAGGTTCAAAAGAAAAACAGATTTCCGAATGATACACAAAAGATTTGTTTTGTTTTTTTCGTTTCTTTATCTATGTAGCGCTGGAATATTTCAGGTGGGATGATTAGTTGCATATTGACCATACACGGTTGTGTGTTGTTTCATTTTAACGTGTCTGTATTTGTTCATATACAATTTTAAAGTTTTTAATGTGTAATTTGTGCCAATGTGTTTTTATCGACCAGAGTTTGTATCGACTACTCAACAGTTTTTTGGTTGAATCCATGAGCAGAAAAAACTTAGTTTTGAAGGTGGGTCATAGATATGTTCTTTGTTTCAGTTACGTCATATTTCTTGAGCACGAACCGTATCTTCGGCTTCCCCATGGTATTGAAATGTTCTGAAACCAGAACACCCGAAAGATATAAATAAGACACGTTGCTATTAATAATTCAGCAGGATGTTTTAAAGATGTCCCGAAGTTTGTTTGGTACAAAATGAAGCTGTGATGATTTTACGGGCTGTATTGGTGACAATGCTTATGAAACATCGCAATATTACGTCTCCATAACTTATAAATTATGTTCTCTCAGAAACATCGTCACGGGTACAAGAATTAAACGTTAATAAACTTCCCGGGTATGTTTCTTGCTCAGTGGGCACATATTTCAATTTTCAGCTACCAACCGTCTCATGACTGCTTCTAACATCAGGGATTGATTCAATTACTCCTTTACATTTTTAAATTCCGTTTACAAAGTCAATAAAGTTGGAATATATTGAAATCGTGTGGCACAAAACCTATGTGCCGTTTTTCCAGACGCTCGCAAATAACGCAGACCGAAAGTATTTATATTTCACCTTATCACAAAAAATGAGCTTTTCCCATTTATTCGTGGAAATAATCCATCAACTCCGCTATCGATGTATATCGATCAATCAATCAGAACCAATATTGTCAAGTGACAGATGCGGAATAACAGAATGAAACGATTCAACGACGCGTCGGCATACTCAATTTGGGAAGAGAAAAAAATCTCCAGAAGAAAAGGTATTTTTTTTTTAAATATGACCAGGGTGTGTTCATGAAATCATTCCATTCAATTGAGAATGTTTTCCTTTTTAAAATATAATACGTTTTCGCCATTACCGTTAACGATGTAGCATCGCTTGTCTCTTTGTATTTTCTTTTCGTCACGTTTCTTTATTAGGTACTGCTGAATTTGTGTTTCTGAAACCCGACATGATTTTGATGGATTCGTGGAACGAATTCATTCAGAAGGTTTGATGGACGTATTAAATAAATTTTTATCTAATGAAGGCACGTGATGCGTTACGAATAGGAGTTAGATAAATAACGAAGATATGAAAGCAGTCATTTGTGGAAACAGCATTCATTTTTGCTTTCATAAGCTGGGCTATTCAGAATAGTAATAGTGCGGGAGGTAGCGTTGATTTGGAGAAGTCATTTCATACCGGCTGAAAATCATAAGGCCCTGTGTACACATCCGTTTTTTCAAGTTGCAGCGCCGTTACGTTTTCCAATAAAACACAATAGAACTATGAAATATTTTAAAACCTATTTATACATAATTGCCAGTTTAAAATGGCAATTATTAATAATTGCCAGTCGAAAATGGCAATTATCAAAGTTCCATCAAATCTGGTTTTGTTAAATCCGTAAAGATTATCCCTAATTAAATATGTAATAATTCATCTATACATACATGGTGTTTGATTAAATGTTCACTTAATAAAGAACTATAAGACCGTCATCTCTATGAATAATTGCTGAATATGAAGACCGTATTTGGACTCTCATTCAAAGCTTTTTTTGTTTTTTTTACATAATGTCAGTTTTAGGAATCTGTGGAACACTTGATTATGACCCTCATTTTTTTAAAGTCTATCATATGCACAAAAATGGTTTGTGAAAACTTCTGTTCTTATATTCTTTGTATGTTAATGAAAGATATTAGTTTGTTTAATGTTTTTTTTCCTATTTTTCATTGGTACAGACTATTCCCAGATAACACAAGCACAGTTATAGAATATTCATTATAGCACACATTGGACTGAGTTCCACATTCTATGAACATTCTTCGAACATACTTAAGACTTGAAGATTTTCTGAGTACTTCCTTCATAATGGTTTTTTTCGAAACTTCTCCAGAATATTCCTTCAATATTCAAGGCACATGCTATGAACATTAAAAAGTGAACTAAATACTAAATTTTACATTCCATGAACGTTCCTTGGAAATCTTAATTGTTGATAGTTCTGACATATTGTCAGCTTTTTGAATTATTTGATCCAAATCACAATAGTGTCACAAATATAACATATATTCAATGTAATAAGGATATATTTTATGTACTTGTATACATCAATCGCTTTACTAGGATCTGATGTTAAAGTTAATCCCTTTTCATTGATTATTATACATGCAAGTTCAAAGACATCTCGATCGCAGACTTAATCTGTATGTTGAAAATATTCGCTACTTCGTTTGGCTTTGATGTTATTATATTTTGGTCTTTAAACAATTCAAAATTTTCCAGGTTTATGTTTTCCGTATTTTTTATTATTTTCCATATGGCTTTCGTATCGTTTTTTGGATTGATTAATTTGTTTTTATAGTAATTTTTTTTTGTTAGATGATTTCGATATAGTTTATATTCATTCCAGAGTTCAGGGTTATTTTCCTTAATGCATTTTTTTCAATTTATCTCCTTGATTGATTGATTAGTCCTGTGTAATCAGGCTTATTTTTTGGGATTTTCATGTTTCTATAATGTTGCATTTTATTATAGTGATGATAATTTGTTTTGAAATAGATAGTAGGCTGAGTCAACATTTTGTTCGGCATAGACTTCGTTCCATGTTTCTTGTAGGATGGTGTTGAGTTTGTCATTGTGTGAAAAAGAAAAATGCATTTTCCTTTTTCAGTCATGCTTTAACCATGTGGTAATTTTTGTACTCGTCAAATTTTGAATTGTTTAAATTAAGTTTCTTGAACAAATATGTGCGTTTGCAATTGTAAATTTTTTATATATATTACTAGTAGTGTTTCATAGTGATATGATTTTGAAAACTTCCTCAATCACAAAATGGTGATTAGATCGCTGTCTTCACTTAACCTCACCTTACTGTCTTGATAATGAAAATGAACATTTTTGAAAGCTTGACTAAATAAGAAAGAGTTTTTCTTTTCTCATTGGCCATTAAATTTGACTGCAACCTCAAGGAATATCCTTTCTACAAAGTTTATTTCAAATTCATAGTTATTTTCAACTAGTCCAGTCACGAGACTACCCTTCTTCATATATATATATATATATATATATATATATATATATATATATATATATATATATATATATATATATATATATATATATATATAATATATTATATAATAATGTCGAAATGATATTTACATTCACGGTATATAACTGACCAAATGAACTGTAATTTCACGGCAATTAAGGGAACAAATGAAATAATATTAAATAGAAAAAAACTATTTCTTCCTGAACACGGTTAACTGACTGACTCAGAAAGTTATTTTTCAAGTTTGTATGCAACTAGTTTTACCTTCCCGACTTCCGTTTGTCAATCCCCAAAACAAAATTGAATACTACGTTCCACTCGTATATTACCTAACCTTCACGTTTGCAATAATCCCGGCGGTGATATTTTTTCTCTGTTTCTTAAAATATGCCCTTTTTGCTACGACTTTTCTTGTTAACAAGATTTATATATTTGGCTTTGTTTTACTATTGTTTATGCTCGGCGATTTGCCTGAGCTTGAACAATGTTAACAACTGGGCGTGGATACAGACGACAAAGCATCACAGTGTTTTCGTAACATAAAATAGCTTACATCCCCTTAATGGAGTCAATAACGCTTCACTTCACCTTCTCGAATCGCAAAATTTATTATTCTTCCCGAATATGACTATAACTTGTAAAATTCGTGAACTTTTTGCTCTGCACGTATTTTTCGGGACAAATAAACTTTTAATTCATATCGCGGCCGTTGTTTAGATTTGGTTAATTCCTGAATCTGAACAGGCGTTTTCCCTGAACTTAAGACAATGGCCTAATCCAAGGCGTCAAGCGACCCGTGCCGAGGGATGGATGATACCTGAGCCAGTCAGGTATCACAAACGGAGCCTCTGGGATACATGGCGACCTCCCAGAGTAATCTGTCCTACACCTGCGCAGGGGGCACCGCAGGTGTGGACGACCCTTTCCCCTACACTCGTGGGAACGAAATGGAAACCACAGAGAAAAACAACCCTGGGGAACTTCCAGTTGAAGAAGACCCAACACCGATAGCGGGTATGGAAGTCGAGGAGATTCCAGTTGAATCACACTTGGCACCAGAAACCGTAAACCCAACCGAGGAGGGATCAGCAGATGGTCGAACACCTACTGAGAAACTCCCGGAAACAGAGTGGATTCCAAAGCCATTTGGTAAAATGGAAACCAAAAAGATTCTTCAGCTCAACAAAACCCAGGACATGGGGATAGATACTGAAGAATGGCTTGTCATTAAGAGACAAGAGGAGGCCTCGGGTTTAACTCTTGTCTTTCAATCTTCGACTGTGACGCCCTAAGTAGTAGGCGACACAGAACCTTTGGAGGGATCAGCCCGGAAACAGGCATGAATCCGAAGAACCTTATCAACAGGCTTCTAAACCTAATTAAAGGCACAAACCTGTTTGAATGAGGAACCACTGACGACAGAGTGATACAATAGACCCCAGCTGGTCGCAGTGTCAAGGGAAGCTAAGTGCTAACCCTGTCTCTGGCTCGTTAGCTTCCAACCAACCAACCAACCAACCACCAAGACAATGGAAAACTGAAATTCACTGATTGAAGTGATGTACATTTTCGCGTCAGTTGTTTCATTCGGCGTTTTCCCTGAACTCAAACAACTGAAAACATAACTCAACAATTATAATAACGGCCAAATCTGGGAACTATTTGTGAAAGATTTTCCTCGACAAAAAAAAAACACCTGATAATTTCTTTCCGCGGGGACACCAATATTTATTTCAGAGAAAAATCAAAATAAAATCATCCACTTTATATTATTCAACTTGGCATAATATGAATAAAATTATTGAAGAAATATATTCTCAAATCATCACCTGTTATATACATTACACTCGAGAAAGTCAGATCCAGAAGGATGGCAAGAAGAGAGAAAAATAACTATTCGTTTTATTCCTTTTCCTTTCTCATAGGAATCTAAATTCAGATGTTTAATCTTGTTATTTCAGTCATCGAAACGAACCTTATTTCAAATCACTCGTCGAAGCAATATCTGAATAACAGTTCGAGTAGCCTCCGAGCCTCTGAAAGTTATCATGGAAAATCAACAAATGAACGAAAAACTAATTGAATTAACTGGATTCCCGTGTCAGATTTCAATGACCGACAATGTGGTTAATCAAGCCTCAATTTCTGTAGGTCTGGTAAAGTGAAGCTTTAATTAGGTTAACTTTGTCAGTAAATCCATTGGCAGTCTTCAGTGCAAAACATGCTAACGAGCTCTATTCATAGCGCTATTTATCAAGAATAATGATCCACATGATATTCACGGATAAATGATCGTGAAGGAGCAGTCTCACACGTTCCATTCAACGATAGGCCAAGCAATAGAGATTTTCTGCTCTATTGATTCTGTGACGAAAATACTACAAAGAAACCGACTGTGCCATCATACGATAAAATAAAATAGTTTATTCATCCTTAAGATCACAATAGTGATATCAGACAAGTCACAAAAGTACATTTTGTATAAAACAGTAGAGCATTCAAATCACATGAAACATATTAAAATCACTAAGCTTATTGACCTTGTGCATCAGGAGATATAAGGGTGTCCCTGGACTTCCTCTTTTTCTCTCGGGAATGTATAGATGGGGTCAAAATATCACCAGTACTTCATATAACTTTTGTTCCTAAAAGCCTTCGTTACCAAGTTACGGGTCCTCAAAGTTACAAAATGAAAAATGTTTTTCTTTGATAACTTTCAAAGTGAAAATTCGAAATCCTTCAAATTTTTGTGATTGACTAAACAAATTCCTTCATGCAGGAGTCAGTTGTTTTGCTACAAAGTCAGGAACGGACTACCCCCGATGGTCCACACCCCAAAACTTTGAAATGACTGGGATTTGTCAATATGTTTTAACAAAACAAGGTTACCTGGACAATTTCCTGAATAAAAGTACTCATGTGGAAAATCGATCGGAGCAACGATTTTTGATAAAAATGCATTTTTGTTCGACGACATCCAACCTGAGATGTCTACCATTATTCGAAAAGATTGATTTGTAATGAAAATAGAAATGATAGGTACAATGTTCATAACCAATTTTTATCATGCAAACACGTTTACCTTACAAAACTCATGGTGTAACTAATCAATCGCAAGCCTCAAGAGCAAACAGAAATGCAAAATCCGCTACAAAAACGGCTCGATATGACCCCCGTCTCGCTCAATACATTTTTTTAGTCGGCGCAAACATCCTCTCTGCACTTGAAATAGCATGCCAGGGTCGTTTCGTATGGCTTCACAATGTAATGTAATTCTATTCAACAAGGCATCTCTGGTGTGAATAGGTGTAGCGTAAACGAGGGTTTTTAGAAGCTTCCACAGAAAGAAATCCAATGGATGTGAATCCGGAGACTGCGGTCGCCATGAATATGGCCCACCTCTACCAATCCATATATTGGGAAAAATCTGGTTCAGATGGTCCCGCACAATCAAACTAATATGAGGAGAAGCGCCATCATGCATAAACCACATATCTCTTCGGGTTTGCAATGGAACATGTTCCAAAAGTCCAATCAAATCGTTCTGAATGAACTCCAAATAACGTTCTCCATTCAATCGGTCATGTAGAACGTATGGTCCTGTAAGATGGTTTCCTATGATACCAGCCCAAACATTCACGTTGAATTTCCGTTGGTGTTTGGTTTGCAATATCCCATGGGGATTTTCTTTGGCCCATATGTGGAGATTATGAGAGTTGATTACTCCATCTCTACTGAAACTTGCTCCATCAGTGAATAAAACTCGAGTAATGAAAGTCATATCCTCTCTTTGCTTATCCAGGAACCAATTGGCATATTCCAGTCGTGCTGGAAAATCTTCAGGTGTCATGGCATGTACCTTCTGGATGTGATATGGGTGGATCAGTTGTTTCCTAATTATTCTATGAATAGTGGACTTGGATGTATGGAACTGTTCTGATAGGTTTCTGATGCTCATTGACGGATCATCAGCGACAGCTTCCAAAATATTTTCCTCCAATACAACGGTACGCACAGCCCTAGGAGCGCCCTCACCACCTCGTTTTGGCAAAACTGAACCTACAATAATATCGAAATAAAACAACAGGCTCCAATTAATTATCCATTAGACATACCTGTCTCCCACAAGCTGCGATCGACACGCTCGAACGTTCCTCTTGCCGGTAACGTTCGATTGGGAAAATGCTCGGCATACACACGAAGGGCTTCTGCAGCATTACCAAATGCTCATCCATACAATGCATGCATATCTGCATATTCGTTGTAAACTGTTCGGCCATATCAAAATACTTCAAACTGTCCTATTAGAATATTGACATCGCATTCAAGTTGTCATTTTTTATCTACAATAATTTTATTTCTTTCTACAAGGTGTTTTTGTCAACATCTGTGGAAGGAATGGAACATAAATTTATTCACCGGATATTTTTGACCTATTCATGTGCAGCCGTTTTTGTAGTTTATTCGTTTGCTTTTTATTAGTTATGTCTTCCGATGTGCGTTTTTTCAGCAAAATTTATCTTCGGGTTGAAGATTTTCTCCCATGAAATTATACTTATCAGTGAAACTCCTCAACATTTAAGCTGTGAATACGAATTTGCAACATTCAAATGTTGAGTTTCATGAGATTCAGATAACACAACACGAAACGAGCTTATTCTACGCGTACGTACAAAATATGGACTGAATTCGATATTTCATAGTGGAGTAGCTTGTTAGTTCAAAAACACCACGAATCTACATAACTTGATATTTCATTTGAAAAAATATCTACATTGTGAATGAAACTTTCAACTAGGTACTGTACTTTTTGTTTACGACTTTTTTTAGTATATTTTGTATTATCGCTGTTATAAATGTTGTTGTATTAACGTTAGCATTAGTATTTCTACTGTGAAAATTTTTCATTTCAAATAATGGTGGACGATCGGGTTTGATGTCGTCGAGTAAAACTGCATTCTTATTAAGAATCGTTGCTCCGATCGACTTTCCACACGAGTACTTTTATTCAGAAAATTTTCTACGTAACCTTATTTTGATGAAAACTATTGAAAAATTATCTGTCATTTCAAAGCTTTGGGGTGTGGACCATCGGGGGTAGTCCGTTCCTGACTTTGTAGCAAAACAACTGACTCCTGCATGAAAGCTCATAGTCAATCACCAAAATTTAGATGATTTTGAATATTCACTTTGAAAGTTATCAAAGAAAAACATTTTTCATTTTGTAACTTTGAGGGCCCGTAACTTGGTAACGAAGGCTTTTAGGAACAAAAGTTATATGAAGTACTGGTGATATTTTGACCCCATCTATACATTCCCGAGAGGAAAAGAGGAAGTCCAGGGACACCCTGTATATTCATCAAACTTCTATCAACAAGCAAGGTTTTCAGTTTTTTTTTGAACGCAAAAAAATTCGTTTCATCTTTAATATCCATGAGTAGCTGGTTATAGAACTCTATACCCATGTATGTTGGACTTTTTTCATATAACTTGGATGTATGTTTTGGAATCTGTAGTGAATTTCCATTTCTGGTAAAATGCTCATGATTATCCGAATTTTTTTAGTACTTACAAAATTTTTTCCTTACATAGAGAACACTGCAGTATATGTATATTGAGTAGAATGTCATGACTTTATTTTGAAGGAAATATGGCTTACAGGTTTCAGTTGGTTTTAAATTAAAAATTAGTCTCATGATTCTTTTTTGAGATATGACAACTCTATCTGCATTTGTGGCGCAATCTCATAGTATTATATTATATGAGATATGAAAGTAAACGATTTCATAATGGACATTCATTAACTGCGGAAAGCTGAGGACATTTTTCAGTTGAAGGAGTGCATAGTAGCTACTGTTAATTTTTTTACAAACATGATCAATGTGTAGGGTCCAGCTCATATCGGAATTGATGTAGGTACCCAAAAACTTTGTACAGTTCGACATTTCAACAGCATTTCCATTAATATTGATATAGAATAGGAGTGAAACTGCATAAAAATGGTTTTATTAGAATTATTAATTAAATAATGTTTGGAACACCAGTTCGTTAGTTCTAGTGATATTAACAATCATCGGCAAAGATAACAGTGCATTTTGTATTCATTCATGCAGGCATATCGTTAATAAATAACAGAAAAATCAAAGGACCCAGTATGGAACCCATAGAGAGCTGAGCTCTCATTGTTGAGTTTTACATAAATTTGCCTTTCTTTCAGATATAACATTAGCCAGGATAGTATGTTATCCCTAAATCCTAGATTATATAGTTTTTTTCCCATAATACAGTGATTTAGAGAATCAAATGCTTTTGATAAATCGAAAAAGAGCGCACCAACATATCTTTTTTTATCTAGGAGAGTATAAACATACTCAAATAGATCAACTCCCTGTTGATCTATTTGGACGAAATCCATTTTGGTGATTTGTAATAATATTATATTTCGAGAGGAATAACATAATTTTATTGTATACGATTTTTTCGATTACTTTGCTCAATACTGGCGGTACAGTAATGGGTCGATAATTATTAATGGCAGATGTATCTTCGCTTTTGAAAACAGGAGTAACAGTTCCGATTTTTAAATCTTTGGGAAAGTCACCAAGTTGAATGGATAGATTAACTAGGTGACTCAACGGTTCCGCTATGTATATGCCATTTTTTTTTATTTCAACAAAAATGACCCCGCATCTACTGCTAAGAGTTATTAGCAGGGGGAAACAAACACAAGTTGATTAGAAATCAGATTTTACAATATATATATATATTAATGTCTTTTAGGAACTTCAGCACTTTCTGTAGATCGTTGTTGAGGATATATTTGATGTTGACTCCTAGGTTGTTTGAACTTCTTTCTTCGTTGTATAATGGGAATTCTACCAGGATCTGTTCAACTGTGATTTGTGTGGCACAGTTGTGACAGATGATGCATGGATCCTTATTCATTATATGTTGGTGAGTTAGGAGCGTATGTCCTAACCGGAGACGGTTAATAACGACTTGGTCTCTCCTTCTCGTGGGTAATGATAACTTTTTGTTGACTATTTCATTGGTTTCTCGGAGTTTGGATGTTGCATGAGTCCAAGTGGATTGCCAGATGCTGAGTATAAAGTTTCGGATCGAGGGTTTGTGATCCGAGGACGGAAGCTCATTTTGAAGAATTGTATTCTCTTCAGATGCTGTTTTATAGGCTAGGCCATCAGCTTCTTCGTTACCCTTGATCCCTAGGTGAGAGAGTACCCATAGAAATGAGATATTTATTGTTTCGATTTGTAGTTGGTAAAGTTCTTCTTTGATTGATATGAGATTTGGATGATAAGGATATAACTGTTTCAGTCCGTGAATTGCACTTAGAGAGTCTGTAATGATAATAAAGTTTCTTCTGGGGTCTTCTCTACACATTCTGAGTGTTGCCATTATGGGTGTCGTTTCACCTGTAAAGATGCTGCATTTTTGAGGTAGGCGTATGGATAATTTACTGTCGCCGCATATGTGAGCTGCTACATGTCCTTGTGTGGTCTTGGATGCGTCAGTAAATATTGTATATGCCAATTGTTTTGATAATTTCAGTCGTCAAGCAATTAAGTCCTACCGAGCTCGTATTTTTGAGACTATTTATTACCTCAATGACGTCAATGTATTCAACAGGGGTCCAGTAGAAAGTGTTACAGAAGGGTACCGAATGAGTAGCATTTTCAACGGTGCTATCACCAAAATGCGTTTGAATGGCTAATCTTGGGTTTGAAAAAAAATAATTTCCGAAACATTAGATATATTTTTTTTGTCCTTTATTATTTCATCTCCCATTTTTAACTCTATGTTTTTTGTTTTTCTATTTTTCCTGTCGTTTTTCTCACAAGATTCCATACTTCCTTTGGTCTCTCTGTTATTGACCTGCTATCTATGAATTGCTGATTTTCATTTTTTTATTTTGATATATTTGCACGTATAATTTCTTTGCCCCCCTATATTGATCCTCATACTTCTCACAATTGATTTTTTTTTCAATCCAGTGCATGTCTTTCAGCTGTTTGCTCATTATTATAATTTCACATGTAATCCAGGGGATTTTAGGTTCGGTTTTCGTGTTTCCCTGTACAGTTTTTGTCACAATGGGACAGAATAGGTCAACACCATAACTTATAATATTGTAACGAACCTAGGCCGGACCTGTCGCCTCACGTGTTGCCATCGACAGCGATGAGATCATCCCCGGAGATATTCGAGAACCATCCAGTGCGCTCTTCCGCGGAAAACAACGGTCAATATTGGAAACAATTGGAACATGCCGTCGCCAACCGTCCGAATTCGAAACATCGAGAATGCTGTATCGGAGATAAATAGGCAAACCTCAAGTGGAGTAGGACAGTCTGAACGAGCCCATACGATCGAGCTATTCAGTGGCGTAGTAATATAAATTAAGTTGTAGATGTAGAAGTGTTAAATAAATTAGTTAAACCAAGTTAAGTTTATTTACGTTACAATTGGTGTCGGAAGTGAGATTTTGAAAATAAACAAGTGATCGTGGAGTGGATAGTCAGAAAAATAAATTGATAGACCTTTTTGTACGCCCAAAATAGACAGTGGCCCGGTTTTCGCGAAGTGGACAATTGTGCGTGGGAATATAAACTGATACACTGTTCGCGTGAAACAGAAAATAGACAGTGGCCCGGTTTTCGCGAAGTGGACAATTGTGCGTGGGAATATAAACTGATACACTCTTCGCGTGAAACGGACAATAGACTGGTGGCCCGTGGAAAGAATTCGCGAAGTGAATTTTAACAAACTGATAAACTTTTTCGTGTGAAACAGACTGATACCTCGTCAAAGACAAAATGTGTTCAAGAAAAGTGCGCCTTGCGGACTTGAAGGTAGCGGAATTGAAACAGGAATTGGAGGAAAGGGAACTGGAAACAACGGGTAAAAAGCAAGTACTCCAGGAAAGACTTGCAGAAGGACTTATACAAGAAGGTGAGAACCCCGAAACATTTTTATTCGAAGTTCCCGGAGGTGATTTGAGTCCGATAATAGAATCCTTGAAAGAAGAGCTGCAACAAAATTCGAGGACTTTGGAAGAAAATTCAAGAAGCTTGGAAGAAAATGCTAGAAATCTGGAAGAGAAGCTTGAAGAAAATTCTAGAAATCTGGAAGAGAAGCTTCAAGAAAATTCTAGAAATCTGGAAGAGAAGCTTCTAGAAAATTCAAGAAGCCTGGAAGAGAAGTTCCTGGAAAACACAGAAGGCCTAAAAAAAAGAATTGTGTGGTGTGGGCTAATTTCCTAGAAGAAAGAATGGGAACCGTTGAGACAGAGATAGATAAAATTAGGGAGCAAATGAACACGGAGGTAGATAAAATCAAAGATGGGGTCGAGGCAGAAATGGACAAAATAAAGGAAACGATCAGTAAGCTGGAAAAACAAATTAATAATGCGTCCTCCACAGAGATGGTTAACGAAAATGCAATGCTGGACTTGAGTTTGAACGTGGATAAAGTTCAAGAGGGTATAAAGATGTCAAGGTCATTTCAGAAATAGGGAA
>JAFIRS010006508.1:0-36260 GCA_018342105.1 Gonioctena quinquepunctata
TTTTTCTACACATATCTGGGCCCCATGCGGCTTCCAGTTGTCACAGGCCTCCGTGGCAACCTCCAGATACCGCTGAAGAATCCAGTCGATACCCCATAACGAACATCTTGAAATTTCCCTGACCTACAACCGCCATATTTTTCCTATGAATGATTGGACCCCATAATGCTTCCACTTATCTCCAACCTGTCTCAGACCTCCGTGGTAGTCTACCGATGCCGATAAACACCCCAGACCCCATATAACGGACATCTTGAAATTCCTAACCTACAGCCGCCATGTTTTTTTCCAATGATAGGCGGCCATGTTTTTCTCTTAGCGGCAGCCATGTTTTTTCTATATATGGCTGGACCCCCCAAAACGATCCCTCGTTCCCAGCTGTCTCAGACCTCAGTACCCCAAACCAGTGGTGCGGGACCATGTGGCGGGAGTAACCGGAGAGCGTGTGGAGCTAAGGGGGTTCTGGCGCAGATGGAACTGCGCCAGAACCCCCTTAGCTATACTACTTGTACCTCATTTTATCATATTTTATAACTCATTATTTATAGTTGCATATGTACACAAAATGGAATGATATGAATAAATTGAATTCAATGCTTATAGCCAAGAAATTTCATTTTGAAATATGAAACCAATTTCGCATATCTGCTGGCTCAATTTCAGGCACACAAACTTCACAAAGAAGTGCACTTTTCTGACAGTTGTATTTCATCACAAGCTTCTAGCACGAACTTATGAATCTCATCTCTTGTAATAGTTGGGGACATTAGGCTTATAGCCAACGGAATTTATTTTCAAATATGAAACCAATTTCGCATATCTGCTGGCTTAATTTTAGGAACACAAACTACACGGAGAAGTGCACTTTCTTGACAGTTTTACAGTTGTACCTCATCACAAGCTTCAAGCAAAAACTTATAAATCTCATCTCCAGTAAAAGTGTACATTTTTGGATTATAGCCAACAGATTTCATTTTCAAATATGGAACCAATTTCGCATATCAGCAGATATGCTTAATTTTAGGCACGCAAACAACACAAAAAGTGCACTTTTTTGACAGTTGTAGAAAAATAACTATTTTATCCTACCAAAATTGTTTTTAATTTTTCACCAAAATATCTTGAGTAATATTGTACCAGTATCCTAGATTGTTTCCTTTTTTCTAGACAAATATGGCGATATCAATATTTTGCCAATATTTTCGTAATATTGGATCAAAATTGTTCCAATATACCTGGTGTCCCAAATTCAATGTTATAACCAATATCTGGAGAGACTGAGAAAAATGATTCCCACAAAAATTTCAGGATTTCACAGTAGCAAAATTTTTTAATATACAGGGTGTTTGGGTCCGGACTGAACTCAACTTTGCTAGCGATATTTTTTCATTTTTATCTCTGCAACAAATGCCCTTCGAGGAAAAATTCTTGGCACCCTACTTGTGACACCTTGTATAAAAAAAGACCACTTTCAACATATGATGTATGAGATATTTTTGTGTTTATTTTGATTTCTAGAGTTCACTCATTACCAATTTTTTTCATCATTCAAAAAGAGATAATATGCATTTCATATTATTGAAATGCCTGTTTTATGTTGCTAGAGCACTTGGAGACTAGTGCCAGTGTATATGATACTTGTTTGTACATAGATTCGCTTATTAATTCATGTTACTTGTAAAATGTTTTTTTACAATAAAATTTTGAACAATATATCTTCGTTATTATTTCAATTGTTATTTTATTTAGCGGTGGTCTTCACAAGGTATTCTAATCACTGGAAAATATTGTACGGGATCAAGCGGATTGATAAAACTTCACAAAGAAAATGGTAATCGTCAAAATAGGAGATTTTGGTGAAAAATTCGATTTCATCAAAAACATTTGCAATTAAAAATATAACGCTTTGAACATGGATATTTTCCGAAAATTTCAGTAATTGCACAGCCTCTTGTTGAGTGAAATTTTCCAAAAATTAATCTAAGTACTTTTCGGATGGTAATCATGTCAAGCTGATATAATTCCTATAGTTATTTAATGATTTGAATATGATAATGGAATAAATAATACAAAAACTATAATATGGTGCATTGAAGCTTACCCTTAATAATCCTTAGGTACATCAAGAATATCATTATAATGCTTCAACGAAGCTCATTAATTCAGGTGTCATCCCGGGTTACCCACAAATCTCAGAAATTATTTCCAAATATCGAATAACTTTGATCTATTTCTTTGGTAATCATTTCTCCTAAAATTTTCACAAGGATTCCTACAAATCGAATCATCTTGGAAAAGCACTTGAATCTCCCTAATAGTTTTTCGTAATGAAATGAAGAATGACAAGCACATAAGAATATACTTGGGTTCCAATCTTAATATCATTTAGAAAAATTATAACTGATATTCATTCATAAAGTGCATATTCATGAATTAGAGAAATGTTAAAATAATAGTTATTTGCTTTACTAGTCAGCAAAATAGTAGATTGACTGCCGCGGCTGATAGTTCATAGCCGAGCGTAGCGTGGCTAGGAATTCAGCTAAGGCAGTCAATCTACTTTGCTGCCGAGTTGAACATATAATTTTTTCTCCGATATTTTATAATGATATATGTAGGATATTGTATTTGCAAATTGTTATAATTCCCACAATCTTTTTTATTTTTCCTGTTGTGATAAATTGAAATGTTGGAATGGTTGGTTGCTATGGAAATGTAAATGTCCATAATAATTATAGTTTGACAACTCATGAAATTTCTGACAGTTTTGTGGAAAAATATTAGTATATTCATATTACGGACAGTGATAGCGACTCAGAAGTACTCAATCCTCCAGAAAAAAAGAAGGTGGCAAAAAATATTGAGTTAAATTTGTTGCTGAAGAAGTCTCGGATGAAATATGGAGGAAATTATAAACGATTTATGGTTTATGGTCATAAAACAATGAAGAGTTCTACACTTTGGTCTGTATATTAAATGTTGAAGGCAACTATGAATGTTAAAAATGGCGTAGATATAGGAAGATATTTGAAGTTGCCGGCATATTTAAAACGGGCATCCGAAGGCTACAAGGCAAAGAAGTCCCGAGTTTTCGAAAAACAAGATATTACAAACTTTATACTGAATGCTCCACATGATTTATTAGCAAAAGTAAGTTTTAAATAAGATATTTTCACGACAAAGTGAAAATAATTATAATCCATTCTCTTAGGTTGTATTGATTTTTGGAATTGCGGGTGCATGTCGCTGCGACGAACTATTGAATTTGAAAATAGAAAATATTGAAGATATGAACAATAAACTATTGGTAGCCCTATTGAACACGAAGACGAAGAATTCGAGGTCATTCGTAATAATGGAATATTTAGATGTTGTTAGAAAGACACAAGATTTTTTTTTAAATACGTTAAAGGTAAATCTGTAAAGCAATTTGTTGGTATCCATGAATTTGGTAAAACACCCCAAGAAATAGCTGTCTATTTAAAGTTGCCGAATGCTAAAGAATATACGCGACACTGCCTCCTTAGAAGTTCTGTCACTTTACTTGTAAATTCAGGAGGTGACATAACACTGTTGAAAATACATAGTGGGTGGAAATCCTCAACTATAGCAGAAGGGTACATTGAGGATTCAATGGGGAGTGAAACCAGTATTTGTGAAAGAGTTTTGACAAATGTGCTTGTGAGGCGAATCAAACTGGTAATATGGTGAATGTGAAGAGAATGATATCTGGGAAAAAAAAAGGTGGCCTTTCTATCCAAAATAGTAGTAATTTCACTATCAATGTTAATAACAACTAAAAATATGTTTTTTAAATTCTTGTTGAAAGTATTAAGTAATAATTGCTAATGATTGTTTTTTTTTGTCGAAAAATCTCAAAAGTTTTATTCCCATTGAGAATAATTATTTTGCTGCCTAGGCAGGAAAGTCCTTACTTTGCTGCCTAGGCGGGCAAAGTAATACTTTGCTGATTGAAATGTGTCTGCAAAATCAATATTTGCTGTCAATCGGAAAAAAAATGATTTTCTGTTTGTGAGCCACCGAAAAACTCAAATAGTATCTGATTGACACGAGCGAATGAACCTCAGACTGAATGAAGCAAAATGTCAACATACAAGCAATAGAATAAACTCAGCTCCTGATGAAATCAAAGAAACGTGGAAAATTATCAACGAAAACATAGATAGGAAAAATAAGAATAGAAAAACAATCACGCTGAAATGTGATGAACGTTTGATAATAAATAAAAAAGAAGTAGCTGATAAATTTGCAGACTATTTTTCATATATATGCAAAAACGAAACTGAAAACCTTCTTGGTGAACATTCTTCAGTCACATCTGTTTGTAATTGTACTCCAAATAATATATTTATCAAAGGAGACTGACGTATCAAGCATGCTCTGGGATTGATGAAATTTCACCGAAGTTGCAGCGACAGCATGACTATATCAACAAGCCTCATCAATGTATCACTAGCTGAAGAATAATTACTCAACCTAATGAAAAGATCACTAGCGTTGCTGTCGTGGTTCAATCAGATAATAACACCGCAAATCGCAATCTAGGCAAAATGCTTTCTCGAAAATAAAATAAAAAATTCTTATTATTTTTGTGGCTCAAATGGCCCAAATTTCAAACAGAGAACCAATCTGATCTGAATTGTAACTTTCCACGTCGAAAGTTCGAATAACATGAATTCTGCTAGTTTTATTCAGTTTTAAATGAGATTAGGGAAATATTCTCATTCGTGGTAGAGGATTTTATCGCAAAATTTTTGAAATTTTGCCTCTAGGAAATTTATTCGTGCAATTTGCGGCAATCGCACTCGGTAAAATGTCCAGGCAAAATGCTTTCTCGAAAAATTCAAAACAATTTGAGCGATAAGACTCCTAGCACTCATGATATTACCCTCGATAAAACCCCTAGAACTTGTGATATTACCCTCGATAAAAGTCAGAATCAGTCGCGTTGGTATAAAAAAAAACCATAACAACCGTTAACAGTACATATTTCAAGTATTTGACTCTCAATAAAAATTCAAACTACTTCCTTTTTATCAATTTTTTGTTGAATATTTCCGCCCAAAAATAAAATAGGATATACACGACGGTTAAAAGGCTTTGCCTGCTCGTGGAAATAATCAACATTTTCCACTCACAGGTGAATAATCTTTTTAACGTCTTGTATAATAGATAACTATTGTCTCAACATTATTCACAAAAATGTATACAGATCAATCCGATTTAAATAAATTCCCAGCACAAAATCCTCCATGTAAACCAAATCCGTAAATCGGATTCAAATATCATTTTATCCAAATAACAAGTTCGGGAATACCTAAGTCATATCAAATTTCGTTAGACCATCAATCACCTTCCAATTTGGAAACAGATGACCATTGGCAAGTAATAACTTCATTTGCATAAGAACATCCCAATTAGGGTGGTAAACTTACACCAGGTACTATTTAACCCCACAAAAATGCCACAATTATTCAGTCAGTGTTTTGTCTTCAAAGTGAAAAGTTGTGCAAAGTGGTGAGTCGATATCGTATTTGGCAGTTCATCTAGAAAAAAATTGTAAGTCAAATTTTCGAATATTACTGAATCAAATTATCATTCATTGTTATCACACAAATGAACGCATAATTGCAGATCCTCTTACACACGATTATTTGTTAATTATGAAGTCTATTGAAACGGATTCCAATGCTCCGTCTCATTCAGATGGAGCAAAATTGCACGAAAAAAAGCATTACGTAAAAAATCAATGCAAGCTTGAAGTATAATCAAAAAGTGAATGTGATAAATGTCCGACAAGCGAGCGACCAAAAATTGCAAGCATTTTCTAAAGGCTAATTTTTTAATATCAGGTCACATTAGGGAAATAGCCTGACGTCAGTTTCGTTTCATTTACAGATGATCCGTTCTTGCACAATGCTGTATTTTTTTTTTTATTAGGAAACTATTGCTTTCACGGACACAACACGGGGCTCAAAAAGTTTTGCAATGAATCGTTCTCTTCAAAACATATTTTTAAATTGAGAAATGTTGTTTCGTTAAAAAGTTCTAATCAAAAATGGAATAGAGGTTGAAACAAAATTTATCAATGTATGGCAATCTACTTCGACTTATATAAGGCATTTGACATGGCATGGCACCACAAAATACTTAAAACCCTGGAATCCTGGGAATATCAAGGCAACATCTTAGCCTTCATCCAAAACTTCCTTTCAAATAGACACTATCAAGTGAAAACAAATGGCACTTTATCAACCGTCCAACATCCACAAAACGGCACTCCACAAGGTTCTGTGATAAGTCCCACTTTATTCCTCATAGGAATCAATGACATACTCAAAACTCTTCAAAAACCAGTTCAAGCCAGACTGTTCGCTGATGACCTCACTATTTTCACAAAAGGCAAAAGTATCCAAAGCATGGCCTGCCTGCTACAACATGAACTGAATAATCTCGATTCCTGGTCCCCAAGAAGCGGACTCAAATTCTCCCCAGAAAAAACTAAATGTATTGTTTTCACCAAACGACCAAAGCAACTCCAGGACTTACCAATTTTGAAACTCAACGACCGAATATTGTCCTATACTAATGAAATAAAATACTTAGGTCTAATATTCGACCAAGCCCTCACCTGGAAACCCCATATTCGATACTTATCTGTAACATGCCAAAAGAGATTAAACCTCCTTAGATGTCTTGCAAACAAACAATGGGGCACAGATGGAAAGACGTTACTTACATTATACAAAACATTGATCCGCTCTAAGTTAGATTACGGCTGCATATCCTATTCATCAGCTTCCACTACTACTCTCAAAGTCTTGGACACAATTCATAACAATGCACTCCGCACTATCTCCGGCGCTTACAGAACTACCCCCATTGATAGTCTACTCTGCGAAATCGGTGTGCTACCTTTGCCCCTGAGAAGGCAAGAGCTGAGTCTATCCTATGCAGCAAAACGTCAAGATCAGAACATTCACCAAATCAGATACTTTCCAATCAGTCAACACGCAAAAACACATCTTCCTTTCTACGAAAGATAAAACGATCTCTCGCTCTCATCCAACTACAGGAAATTCCCCCAATCCAAGCTTCCAGTACTCACACAACTCCACCATGGCTCATTACCCCACCATCCATAAATACCCAATTACTCTCTCTGAACAAAAAAGAAACAAATACGCAATTGATCCATGCAACATATCAAGCCATAATATCCCAATATCCCTCACATATACAAATCTTCACCGACGCATCCAAGACAAACAGTGGTGTGGCCTGCGCATTCGTAACAGATGAAGTCACTAAAGAATGCAGACTACCCGAAACCGCTACCATCCTCACTGGAGAACTTCATGCAATCTACAAAGCTCTACGTTTCATAAAAACAGCATCTGGAAGTAACTTTCTGATCATAACTGACTCTCTGAACTCTCTACACTTGATATCAAAAACATATACCCATCATCCCCTAGGGAAACTGATCAAAGAAGAATTGAAACTACTTAGCTCCAATCAATCAGTAATTTTTCTATGGGTTCCCTCTCATACTGGCATAAGAGGAAATGACCTAGCTGACAAACACGCGAAGGATGCCTTAGAGAATCCAGCACTCATCCCCCACACGAGAACACTAGCAGCAGACTTGAAACCCTATTTTCATTCTAGAATAGCTGACACATGGAACCACTATTGGCAAACAAAACTTTCAAAACTAAAGGAGATCAAACCAGCTTTTCAAGCATGGTCCGACACGTCATCCAACCGCTTCCATGAAGTAGTCATCACTCGACTTCGCCTAGGTCATACACGCCTTACACATGAACACCTACTTACAAATGAACCTCAACCTGAATGTTTTTTATGTGAAGTGCCACTAACAATAAATCACATCTTAGTGGAGTGTCCTTGTTTCGCAGTTCAAAGACTGAATAATGGATTTCCCAGTGATTTAAGCAAAATCTTCAACGAATGCACCACAGACAATATTATTACATTCCTCCGAGAATCGAACATCCTGTACAAAATATAACAAATTGTAATGACTGTAAACATTTTGCCGCTAATAGCCTATTGGCTGATGCGTATATGCTCAAATAAAAAAAAAAAAAAATATCAATTTAAAAATATATGTGTTGAAAAGGACGATTCATAGCAAACTTCCCCAACTCCTGTGTTGTGTCCGTAAAGCAATAGTTTCCTGATAAAAAAATAAAACACAACATTGTGCATAAACGGATCTTCTGTAAATGTTTTTTTCTAAATTGTATTGAAAGTTGTCAGCACTACACTCATTAAATATAAAAATATACACACTAACTTCAAAACATAATTTTTTTTACAGATTACATACAATCATTTGAATTGTATGATACTGAGTAGTATTATTACTGAATCAAACTATTATTCATTGTTATCACACAAATGAACGCATAATTGCAGATCCACTTACACACGATTATTTGTTAATTATAAAGTCTATTTAAACGGATTCCAATGCTACGTCTAATTCAGATGGAGCAAAATTGCACGAAAAAAAGTATTACCGTAGAAAATTAGTGCAAGCTTGAAATATAATCAGAAAGTGAATGTGATAAATAAACGAATAGGTCCGACAAGCGAGTGACCAAAAATTGCAAGCATTTTCTAAAAGCTAATTTTTTTATATTAGGGCACATTAGGTAAATAGCCTGACGTCAGTTTCGATATCATTTACAGATGATCCGTTCTTGCACAATGTTGTATTTTAGTTTTTTTATTAGGAAACTATTGCTTTCACGGACACAACACAGGGCTTGAAAAGTTTTGCAAACATATTTTTAAATTGAGAAATGTTTCGTTAAAAAGTTCTGATATAAAAAGGGAATAAGGGTTGAAACAAAATTTATCAATTCAAAAATATATGTGTTGGAAAGGACGATTCATTGAAACTTTTCGACTCCTGTGTTGTGTCCGTAAAAGCAATAGTTTCCTAATAAAAAATAAAATACAACATTGTGATAAACGGATCTTCTGTAAATGTTTTTTCTATTGTATTGAAAGTTTCACAGCACTACACTAATGAAATATAAAAATATACACACTAACTTCAAAACATAATTTTTTTTACAGATTACATACAATCATTCAAATAATCGCAAACTGAGTTGTAACATTTTTCTAAGAGAAACTGTTTCAATAATTTTCTGAAAACATGTAAATTATTACTAATTTTTATTTGAGGTGGAAGATTATTGAATAATCTAGGCCCCATGCAATTTGGAGATTGATTACTCAACCTTCAACGGACCGTTCGAAAATGTATCTTTTTTTTTTCTTGTATAATAATTGTGCTCGTTATCATTAAAAGTGAATTCATTTTTGTTTCGGAAAACATACATGAGTGAGGGCTAGACACTCCTGCTATGCAGCGAACAATCTTTTTTTGTGCTATAAACACCTCAGAGAACCTAGTTGACATACCCCACAATAAAATGCCGTATCTAAGTTGAGAGTCAATATGAGCGAAATGAAGAGTTATTTACTGTTTTCTTGTTGAAATAGTACGCATGTTCCTGACTAAATAATTCATTGAGTTGAAGGCCTGTGGGTTACATGTTTCTGTTGCTAATGAAATCTATATAAAGTTGTCTTGTCCACATTTAAGTACTAGACCAGGGTCGATAATTTTCGAAACAAAAAAAAAATAGTAAGATGAAACGTTCTGGAGAAGGAAGAAAATATAACAAAAGTGAAAGGAAAAATAATTTACGGGCGATCTGAGATCGGGAAGTGGAAGGGGGTGAATTTTTAAGGGTAAAAAACGGTTAGTCTCGATTTCTGGCAATACTACAAGTCCTATTGAAAAAAATTGGCACAGTTGTAGGTAATGGAAAGATCTACAACTTTTGTATCCACACTTTTTTCACATAACCTGAAAATTCATGTGAAAAATTGAAATAACCAAGTTTTTGGTTTTTTATTTTTATTTTTAACAAAAAAAATTTTTTTTTCACGAAATCCTATAAAAACTTACTTTTTCATGTCCCAAACACACTGTAATTTATTTGATTTGAAATATTCACTTTTCCACCTTATTTTGACTTAGGTAATATCTAAAAACCACCCTAATTTTCAATCGAAAATTCTCGAGTCAAACTATCAGCTTTTTTCAAACAGTTGGTGGTAAATGTTCTCAGAAAATGCAAAGAAACGAAAAAATCTCGAATCCGAATTTAATAAGACATCTACAATATTTTGAGAAAGTTGTAGAATCTCAATTAAATTATATGTGTAGATGCCTATTAATTTCTATTCCAAAATGACTTCTATACCTGAGGACCAGGAAAATTTTAGCCCATCAAAAGGTATTATAAAGAAGAGGGGAAGGGGCTAGGAGGGTCTGTGCCTCACTACCTGTGATTTCTTTGCATTTTCTGAGAACATTTACCAAAGTAATGTATTTCTTGTTTCACCATCGGAAAGTAGAGATTTCAATGAATGGAAAGCCCACCAACTTTTTGAAAAAACCTGATATTTTAACGCGAGATTTTTCGATTGAAAATTAGGGTGGTATTTCGATATTAAGTCAAAACAAGGTGGAAAAATAATATTTCAAATCAAATAAATACATGTGTTTGAGACATGAAAAGGTAAGTTTTCACCAAATTTCGTGAAAAAAAATGTAAAAGATAAAAAAAACAAAAACTGGTTATTTCAATTTTTACATAATTTTTGGGGTTATGTGGAAAAGTGGAAAAAATTGTAGATCTTTTCATTCCTACAACTTTGCCATGTAACATTTTGCTATAGGACTCGTTGTTTTGCCGGAAATCGAGTTTAACCGTTTTTTCCCCTCAAAAACTCGCCCCCTTCCACTTCCCGACCTCAGATCGCCGTAAATTATTTTCCTTTAATTTTTATCATATTCTTTTCCTTTTCCAATGGATTTCATCCTACTATATTTTTTTTTACTTTTTACCATTTTCAAGGCTTCAGCCCTGGTCTATACAGGTTATTCTCATTGAAATAGCTGGTAATTTTTTTCATTATTTAGTGTAGTATTGGTGACTTCCTTTTCTATTTCTGATATTATTAATGAAAAATCATCTGCATATGCAGTGTACTTGCCTGAATCGATATTCTCATCAATATCTGTCACATACAGTATAAATATTGTATAGGGCCCAATATTGAACCTTGGGGAACACTCTTCTCAATTGTGAGTGAACATTTTGAGACTTGCTGTCAATGTTTGGGTAATGATGTGTACGATTCTCTATAAAAGATGAAATCCACGTATTTGCAACCTCTCTGATACCAAATACTTCCAGTTTCGCTAATAGCTTTGCATGATTTACACAATCAAAAGCCCTGCTCAAGTCACAAAAAACTGTAGCAGGACTTTCTCCTTCAATATGTTCTACTTCCTATGGAAGGAAACCAAAGCCGTTATCGTTGACCTTGATTCTCGAAAACCATGTTGGTTTTCGGTTATAATTTAATTTTTTTTATTAAAGGTTATAAGACGATCTAGAAAAGAGTATTCCAATACTTTCTGGAAACTGAAAGGTGTCATTACTGGTCTGTGATTTTCTTAATCATTCCAATAATTTTTTTTGTAAACGGGAGTCATTTTTCCGCTTTTTAGATCTTTTGGGAAAGCGCCATTCGTGAATGACAAATCCATTATAAAAGTGAGAGGTGTTATAATTGATTTCAACACTATTTAAAAAAAAAATAGGAACATACAGATCAATTCGATTTAAATACATTCCCAGTACAAAATCTTCCAAGTAAACCAAATCTGTGAATCGGATTCAAATATCATTTCATTCAAAAACAAGTTCAGGAATACCCAATTCATATCAAATTCTCGTTAGACCATCAGTCACCTGCCAATTTGGGCACAGATGACCATTGGCAAGTAATAACTTCATTCGCATAAGAACATCCCAATTAGGGTGGTAAACTTACACCAGGTACTATTTGACCCAGCAAAAATGCCACAATTATTCAGTCAGTGTTTTGTCTTCAAAGGGAATTGTTCTTTTAATCAGTGAAGTTGTGCAAAGTGATGAGTCGATATCGTATTTGGCAGTTCATCTAGAAAAAAATGTAAGTCAAATTTTTGAATATTACTGAATCAAATTATCATTCATTGTTATGACACAAATGAACGCAGAATTGCAGATCCTCTTACACACGATTATTTGTTAATTATGAAGTCTATTGAAACGGATTCCAATGCTCCGTCTAATTCAGATGGAGCAAAATTGCACGAAAAAAAGCATTTACGTAAAAAATCAGTGCAAGCTTGGAGTATAATCAAAAAGTGAATGTGATAAATGTCCGACAAGCGAGCGACCAAAAATTGCAAGCATTTTCTAAAGGCTAAGTTTTTAATATCAGGTCACATTAGGGAAATAGCCTGACGTCAGTTTCGTTTCCATTTACAGATGATCCGTTCTTGCACAATGCTGTCTTTATTTTTTTTATTAGGAAACTATTGCTTTCACGGACACAACACGGGGCTTGAAAAGTTTTGCAATGAATCGTTCTCTCCAAAACATATTTTTAAATTGAGAAATGTTGTTTCGTTAAAAGTTTTAATCAAAAATGGAATAGAGGTTGAAACAAAATTTATCAATTTAAAAATATATGTGTTGAAAAGGACGATTCATTGCAAACTTCCATCCTGTGTTGTGTCCGTAAAAGCAATAGTTTCCTAATAAAAAAATAAAACACAACATTGTGCATAAACGGATCTTCTGTAAATGTTTTTTTTTAAATTGTATTGAAAGTTGTCACAGAAATATAAACACTAACTTCGAAACATAATTTTTTTTACAGATTACATACAATCATTTAATAGTATGATACTGAGTAGTAACTGTTTCAATAATTTTCTGAAAACATGTAAACTATTACTTATTTTTATTTGAGGTGGAAAATTATTGAATGATCTAGGCCCCATGCAATTTGGAGATCGATTACTCAACCTTCAACGGACCGTTCGAAAATGTATATATTTTTTTTCTTGTATGATAATTGTGCACGTTATCATTCAGAGTTAATTTATTTTTGTTTCGGAAAACATACATGAGTGAGGGCTAGACACTCCTGCTATGCAGCGAACAATCTTTTTAACACGCTTTATATTAGCTTCACTTGTATGTTTTTTGTTTGTTTGTAACCGACTCCTTTGGGCGCGATTTTGACCCACTTCCTCCGAATGATTTGAAATTTGGCAGGTGTACATAATTCCGGTGACAATGCATTAAGAAATTTTTGTGTGAAAAAAAAACAAAATGGCGTACTAGTTTTGTGATTATGGTCCGATTTGCGTCAAAATTGGTATCTGAGGATTTTTGTGGTCGGAAATGATGATTCTTTTGTCAAAATTGAAAAAATTCGAGATGGCGGCGCCAAAATGGTGGACGAGTTTTGTGATTATGGTCTGATTCTGTTCAAAATTGGTATGTGGGGTTTTTGGGGTCGATTATTATGATTCTCCCGTGAAAATTGTAAAATTCAAGATGACGGTTCTAAAATGGCGGACAAGTTTTGTGATTATGGTCTGATTCTATTCAAAATCGGTATGTGGGGGTTTTTGGGTCGAATATTATGGTTATCCTGTGAAAATTGGAAAATTCAGGATGGCGGCTTCAAAATGGCGGCCAAGTTCCGTGATTATGGTCTGATTCTATTCAAAATTGGTATGTGGGGGTTTTTGGGGTCGAATATTATGATTCTCTTGCAAAATTGAAAATTCGAAATGACGGCTTTGAAATGGCGGCCGAGTTTTGTGGTCTGATTCTTTTCAAAATTGGAATGTGGGGGTTTTTGGGGTCGGAGATTATATTACATAATTTCATTAAATCATTCCATTTTTTTATTTGCAAAAAAATTATAAAAATAATAGTTCAAGAAAAAAATTAAAAACACGCTTTCATAAATAAACCACACTAAAAAGTAGGAAATATATAATAGTTTGAAAACTTAAAAAACACGCTTTCATAGAGAACCAGACTAAAAAAATAGAAAATAGGAAAAAAAAAATTTTATTTAAAAAAAAGCGTGGGGTGAAGGTATCGCCTCGGCCAACAATTACCTGTGATCTGAGACATTTCTTACTTTACTGCCCCGGGTGTGTAATGTACACATATTTTTAAATTTAGAAATGGAATAGAAAATGGAATAGGGGTTGAAACAAAATTTATCAAAAAAAAAAAAAAGTTTTGAGAAGGACGATTCATTGCAAACTTTTTCAATCTCTGTGATGTGTCCGTGAAAGTAATGGTTTTCTAATAAAAAAATAATATACAACATTGTGCATGAACGGATTTTCTGTAAATGTTTTTTTTTTGAATTGTATTGAAGTTGTCACAGCACTACACTAATGAAATATAAAAATATACACACATCTGATTCTATGAACATCCTGTTTATATTTTCAACAAATCAATACACACTAACTTAAAAACATATTTTTTTACAGATTACATATAATCATTTAATAATCGGATACTCAGTAGTAATATTTACTAAGAGAAAATGTTTCAATAGTTTTCTGAAAACATGTAAACTATTACTAATTTTTATTTGAGGTGGAAGATTATTGAATAATCTAGGCCCCATGCAATTTGGAGATTGATTACTCAACCGTCAACGGACCGTTCGAAAATGTATATCTTTCTTTTTCTTGTATGATAAATTGTGCACGTTATCATTAAGAGTGGATTCATTTTTGTTTCGGAAAACATACATGAGTGAGAGCTAGAGACTCCTGCTATGCAGCGAACAATCTTCTCTTGTGCTATAAACACCTCAGAGCACCTAGTTGACATACCCCACAATTAAATGCCGTATCTATGTTGAGAGTCAATATAAGCGGAATGAAGAGTTATTTACTGTTTTCTTGTTGAAATAGTAAGCATGTTCCTGACTAAATAATTCATTGAGTGAAGCTTGGAAAAAATATGTCCCCATTTTGCTTTCCAGTCAAAGTGCTCATCAATATAATGCCCTAGAAATATCATCGTCCCATTAGAGCTGGATGAAGGCCTGTGGGTTACATGTATTCTGTTTGTAATGAAATCTATATGAAATTGTCTTGTCTACATTTAAGTACAGGTTATTCTCATTAAAATAGCTGGTAATTTTTTTCATTATATTAGTGCCTTCCTTTTCTATTTCTGATATTATTATTAAAAAATCATCCGCATATGCAGTGTACTTGCCTGAATCGATATTCTCATCAATGTCTGTCACATACAGTATTAATATTGTATAGGGCCTAATATTGATCCTTGGGGAACACCCTTCTCAATTGTGAGTTGAAATTTTGAGACTTGCTGTCAATGTTTTGGGTTATGCTGTGAACGATTATCTATGAAAGATGAAATCCACGTATTTGCAACCTCTTTAATACCAAATACTTCCAGTTTTGCTTATAGCTTATAGCTCAAAATACTGTAGCAGGACTTTCTCCTTCTTCAATATATTCCATTACTGTACTACGAAAGGAAACCAAAGCCATTATCGTCGACTTTAATTCTCGAAAACCATGTTTGTTTTCGGTTATAATTTCAAATTTTTTTTAAAGGTTATAAGACGATCTAGAAAAGAGTATTCGAATACTTTTCAAAAACTGAAAGGTGTCATTACTGGTCTGTAATTTTCTCAATTATTCCGATAATTTTTTATGTAAACGAGAGTATTTTTCTGCTTTTTAGACTTTTCGGAAAGCGCCATTTGTGAATGACAAATTCACCATGAAAGTGAGAAGTGTTATTATTGATTTCAACACTTTTTTTATTGAAAGAATAGGAACTTCATCTGCTCCTGTCGAACATATATTCTTGATCTTATTTGTCAATACACTGAGTAGCTCATTTTCCTGAGATGGACTTTTTGTCTAGTTGAGATACCAAATCATTTGGAGCTGTAACAAAGAAGTTTTGAAAAGTGTTGCCAACTCAGAGGGATTCTCAATCATTTCAACTCCCATTTTAATATTTATGTTTTGGAGAAACACATCTTGTGACTTCAATCGTAGTATTTTAAAATTTTCCGCTTGTTTTAACTTTTAATGTGGGCATGTACCAGTACTATGTTTTGTTTTAATATGTAGAATATCGGATTAAATTACAAACAGAACAAAATTATGTGTATAACACCCAAAAAAAGGAAACAAAATCGAAAGGAACAGCGTTAAAAAAACTGCTCGAAATTTTATTTTTCATTAGGAAACTATTGCTCTCACGGACACAACACAAAAGTTAAAGAAGTTTTGCAATGAATTGCTCTTTTCAACACATTTTTGAATTGATAAATTTTGTTTCGTTGAAAAGTTCTGGTAAAAAATGTGATAGAGGTGGCATGTTTCACTCTTTCAACTCTTCAGCAATTTCAAGAAAAAAAACCCTTAAAAACTTCCGCACTCATTCGGTAACACCCTGTATAAAAACATCGTTATAAATACATATGTGTGAGACAAAATAAGTAAAATTACAACTTTTCTAAAGTGTCCTGGTAGAAACATAGGAAAGGAGAGAGAAGAGAAAAAATTAAGTGTTAATAGTTGGTCAAGTTGAGTTTTTGAATGTATTGACATATAATTCTGACAGGACTAATGGTCGTTTTATCGCAAAACAATATTGAATCTACTAGTGGTTCTATCAGTATAAATTTTTTTCACCAATTTTTTTCGAAAATACCCAAACCATTGTATTAATAGAAATCCCATAGGCGTACCAGATTATTTGTTATAGGCGATACACGAGACGCAGAGGACTTACACTCTTATAACTTCTGAATGGAATAAATATTTTTCGACAAATCTGCCAGAGGGCATTTTGGCAAGGTAACAAGTAAACTATTGCAGAGTCGAATAAATGAATGCACTAATTATATCGCCCGTTCCCATGGAATCCGCTGACTCCGCTGACGACGGTTCCGAGATATCACCCAATTCCTGGAAGCTGATGCGCCAGCATTTTTCATCTCCTTCAGAAAATCTTGATTGTAATTCATTATTGTTTTTACTTTTGTACTGTTCAGACGTATGTCTTCATAATAAAATTTGATTTTTCAAAAGAGACTTTGAGTTCCAAAAGTTATCACTGGCGCAGTCGGTAGGATTATCCGAAATTGTGTGCGTATCGAACGTATCAGTTTTCGTTTCTACGATTGATCGGGTATCGGAACTGTTGGCTTTGTTTTGTGGAGGTGTTGCGAAGGAGCGGCTCTTCGAAAATCAAGAAACCCAGTCCATCGTGGACCCATAGCTGCCCTCAACAGACAAATTCATCGGGGATTGGAACAGAATCGTCTGATCTCGCAAGGAAGCCATCTGGGAAATTCAAAATCAAGGAACCAGTTGCCTGCCTTATAGGAGGATGCTCGAAGTCTTCGTAATTTTAATGTAAGTCGATGATATTTAATGTCAGTCGATAATCTATTAGAAACTTTTGAAAAATTTGAATTCAAACACTGAAAGTCCTTCAGCTGACTCTTTAGTTCATTCACAAAGTAATACCAAAAATTCGATTCCAATAATGACCAATCAATTCAGACCAGAATACCTCAAATGCGTACCTGAATTCGATGGCAACCCTAATGATTATGATTATGATGATATTTATCAGTTTGCGATTCAATTATCAATACGTTTTATAATGCAACGAATCCAGCAGATTTTCAAAATGTTTACTTGTTGAATTGTCTAATTTCAAAATTATCAGGCAATGCCAAACTCGTTGCTAATATACAGAATGTTTCGAACTGGCAAGAACTTAAAGATACATTAACTAGAAATTTCGCGGACCAGAGAGATGAGTCTTGCCTAAATCGAGACTTAGTTATGCTGAAACAATTTCCAAATGAAAAACCCCAACAGTTTTACAATAGGTGTTTGAATATCTTGAACCTTTTATGCAATTATATTGATGTACACGAAATTACGAACGATTTTAAGAAATTGAAACGCGATTCAAATAGTAACTTGACACTCACAACTTTTCTTTCTGGATTGAGAGAACCTTTAGGTACGACTATACGATGTTTGGAACCCAAATCACTCAGTGAAGCACTACAATTCGTTTTACAAGAGGATAACGTACATTATTTCCAAAATTATTCAGATAAAAATGTACTCAAACCGAATATTCCGCAATCTAGGCCACAAACGCAAATTCGGCATTCATTTGCTCGCCAAATGCTCATTTCAATACTAACACCTCAAACAATTTTTTCAGATCACAAAATTTTTTCCCTCTCAACCAATACCCATTCAGCCAAGAGCGCAAAATCAATCCCAAAAATTCTTCACTAACTCGCAAGTTTTTAGGCAACCGTATCAAAATAGAAATGTTCTCAGGCCGAATCAAAATCAATCATTTTCTAAACCTACACCTATGAGAGTGTCCACTCGAAATACCTTCAACAAACCAACCCCAATGAGCGTATCAACTAGAAATAACGCTAACAATCAACAAGGCCCTTCAACCTCATTTTATCAACAACCACAAAGAAACTTCATATCGGAAGAATTATTCAATACGGTGGTAAGCGATAATAACGAATCAAATTATATCTCTGACCAAGAATTCGTCGAAGACGATCACAGCGCCTATTACGAAACCGACGAATATCAATATCCTACAGAGAACATTCATCAAAATAACTATTCTGAGGAAAATTTTCAGGAAATATCAACGACCAAAATCAAACTTAGTCTTTCAAATAATATCTTTCAATAACGCCAATTCTAATGAATTGTCATATATTACTTCCCCAGAATATGCGCAGAATTTCTTATTGATTCAGGTTCCACGAAATCATTTATTGATCCCGATATCGCTCAGAAACTATTTCCAAATTCAATTAAGTACGATCCTTTCATTGTTTCAACCGTTTTTCAGAAATCAGCCTACAAATACAGTGCATTTGTGCCAGCTTCGAAATTATTCAATTTACCAGAACAGAAAAATCTGAAATTCTATCTTTTCAAATTCCATAATATTTTTTAAAGGTTTAATTGGTCTCGATAATTTGAAACTCTTACAGGCCAGTTTAGATTTTGGGAGTGGCTATCTAACCACCCTGTATGCTAGAATTAGACTCCAATTTCAAAAAACCAAAAATAATTTGAACTTGGTTACAGTCGCACCGCGTTCTGAACAAGTCATTAAAGTTGGAACCTCTATTCAACAGGGCGAAATTATAATACCCCATCAACGTTTTCATAACTGCGAAATCCCCGAATGTTTGACTATAGCAAAAGATGGCAAAGCTTTAACCACCATACTGAACAATACCACGAAACCAGTAACACTTAATTTTTCAGAACCTTTAACAGTAGAAAAATTCGATAGAAACGAAATTCAGAAAATCGATTTTCAAAATTTTGATGACTCACCGAAACAAATTCTAGATCTTTCAAAAATACGAACTGACCACTTGAACGAGGAGGAAAAAGCTAAAATATTTGTAAAGAATACTCAGATATATGTTACCACGAAAATACACCCCTGACGTTTACAAGCCGAGTAGAACATAATATACGAACAAGCGACGAGGTACCGGTATATACAAAATCTTATCGATATTCATTTATACACAAACAGGAGGTTGAAGAAAAAATAAAAAAAATGCTTGATCAGAAAATAATCCGACCAAGCAACTCTCCCTGGTCCTCGCCCATCTGGGTGGTACCCAAAAAGACGGACGCTTCTGGTAAACAGAAGTGGAGAGTGGTAGTTGACTATCGTGAGCTCAACGAGAAAACCATTGACGACAAATACCCGTTGCCAAATATCACCGATTTGTTGGACGAATTGGGGAAATGCCAATATTTTACGACGCTGGACTTAGCCAGTGGCTTCCATCAAATTGAGATGGAAGAGCGGGATATCCAGAACGAAAAATGCTTGGTGTACCTGGATGATTTCATTATATTCTCCACTTCGTTACAGGAACACCTTGAACGACTAAAATCAGTATTCGACTGATTGCGGGAGTCTAATTTCAAGATTCAGCTTGATAAGTCGGAATTTTTACGTAAAGAAGTAGCGTACTTAGGTCACATTGTAACCCCCGAAGGCGTCAAGCCGAACCCTCATAAAATCAGGGCTATAAAAAATTTCCCTAAACCAAAAACAATCAAACAGCTCAAAGGATTCTTGGGTCTCCTTGGCTACTATCGCCGCTTCATAGACAATTTTGCCAAATTGAGTGAACCCCTCACTAAGTGCTCAAAATAGGGAGCTTAAATTGAACATAATGAAGAATTTGTAGAATGCTTCAGTGCATGTAAGAATATGTTGATAAATGATCCAATCTTACAGTACCCGGACTTTTCGAAACCCTTTAACCTTACGACAGACGCTAGTAATTTTGCTCTAGGGGCTGTCCTTTCCCAAGGTCCTATTGGTTAAGATCTACCTGTCGGCTATGCGTCTCGAACATTGAACGATTCCGAACAAAATTATTCCGTGATCGAAAAAGAACTCCTTGCTATAGTCTGGGCTACAAAATATTTCCGTCCCTACCTCTTTGGTCGAAAATTTAACATAGTCACGGACCACAAACCTTTACAATGGCACTTTTCTTTGAAGGACCCTAGCTCCAAATTACTGCGATGGCGAATCAAATTAGAGGAGTACTCTTACCAAATTATATATAAGAAAGGCAAGCTGAATACTAACATTGACGCCCTCTCACGAATTGAAATCAATACAAAGGAAGTCGACACAGTTTCTGATCAAATCGAACAAATAATTCGAACCATACCAACTGACAAAGACAACCCCCGAAACACCGAAATTGCAGATTTATCGTAGAAATAGTAACTCCCGGACCATCACGCAATAATGACCTTGATAATATTTCCATGCAAGTACAACCCGACGAGGAGCGTACAGATAATGACCTCACACCAGATATCGAAGACGACAATGACGATACTATTCATTCAAATGCCAAACAAGACCCCATTGTCTCCATACCAATCGCGCAGTGTGCTGTAAATCTTGGTCTTAACCAAATTATTGTAAGTTCAGTACTTCATTCACCAGCCAAACCCAAAATTACCATTTTATTTGAAAAAAAGAAACGAATTCATGTTCAAATATCAGAAAATAATTTAGAAAATTGACATATTGAAATTCATCAAAGATTTCGTGTCCCCAGGTGTACAGTACCACATTATTTTGAAAACCCGGAACTCTATGAACCCTTTTCAACAACAATTCAGAATTTTTTCAAATGGCATCGATTAAATTCAAACGTTGCATACAAAAATTAATAGATGTCACCAGTAAAGACGACGTCAAGGAAATCATTGAAAAACTTCACGAAGAAAAATCGAACCATCGCGGAGTCGATGAAACTTTTGCAAGGGCAAAAGAAAAATACTATTGGCCCAACATCAAAGAATCTATTTAAAATTACATCAACCAGTGCGTTACATGTCAACGAAGTAGATATGAACGCAACCCAATTAAAATAAAACTAAATATCACGCCCACTGCGACGAAACCATTCGAAATCGTCCATTTAGATACTTTCACTATCGAAAAAACTAAATTACTCACAATTTTGGATAGTTTTTCAAAATATGCTCAAGCATATCTTGTGAACTCACTGACAGGTACTGAAGTAGCCGATAATTTAATCCAATTCTTTTCACATCATGGCATACCAAAGAAAATAATTGTTGACAATGGTACAGAGTTCAATAACTTTTTAATATCCGAACTTTTGGCACTACACAAGGTAGAAGTACACTTCATCTCACCGCACCACCCTCAGTCGAACGGTATGATTGAAAGATTTCATTCCACCATTTTAGAACACATTAGTCTCTTGAATACACAAGGTTTCACGAAAACCCTGGCAAAAATGAAAATGTTATACGCAGTCCTGGCATATAACCATTCCATTCATTCTGTTACCAAATTCAAACCTATAGATGTCATAAGTGGACACATATCCACCGATGATCCTTTCAATATCGAAATCGATAGATGATTACACCAACGAACACAAAGAACGGTCCAAACTCCTTTACTCAAAAATTAATACTGACATTATCAAACAAAGGAAAAAATCGTCGAGCGAGAAAACAAAAAACGCGACAGTCCCGCGGTATTCAAAACAAAACAAAAGGTATTTGTAAAATCGCACGTGAGAAGAAAAGAAGCTAATAAATTTTCTAAACCTGTACAAGTGAAAAAAGTCGATAAGAAAATCAAACTATTTCCACAGAAAATCAACCAAAAGTTCATATGAACAATCTGAAACGCCCTCTTGAAAAATATCCTTCCGCCATTAGAAATAATTAATTTTTCAGGATTTCTGGCAGTCTCGGACAAGAGAAGATTACCATGCAAAACTTAAAGAACAACCCAGGGCTTATTCCTTTCGAATTGGGAAACAGCAAAGGTAGAAACTTATGCTCACTCCCTAATTCATTATTATGATTTAAATTCTATTATCACGGAAATCAATAAATTGAAATCACACTCCCAATCATTGAAAGTACTTGTGAAAAGCAATCAAAATTATTCAGCGGACGTTTCGAATTATCTGAAAATATTACGGTTCTCAGAAGAAATGTTAATGATAAATTATTCGAAATTCTTCCGCACCCTTTCAGAACAGAACGTGGTTTAATAAACGGCGTTGGATCAATATTCAGATCTATCACGGGGAATTTGGATTCCAGTGATGGGGAAAATATGATCAGCTGATAGCAGAATTGCAACACAATCAAAATAATTTGTCCACAAATATCAAAAGGCAAAACTCTCCCTCAATAGCATTGATTAAAAATTTTAAATTAATTCAAAACAAGTATATCAAGAAAATTCTATGTTCATTAAGGATGTCATGAATCAAATAATCAATATGTATAGAATCATAAACTCTATCTTACAAGATGTTGGAAATTCAATTCAGTTTTCCAAATTGAACATTGTTCATCCTAGTATAATAAAAACTAAAGAATTGTACCACGAGTCAGAGCTATTACGAAAATTGTTTGATGAAGATCAACTACAAATTGAAGTTAGTTTCGAGAACACTCTTTCATACGAAAAAATCATAAAAGTCGAGAGCTACATACTGAATCGTAGAATAACCTATATACTCCACATTCCAATTACACACACCTCAAAATTTGAATATTATCATTTATTTTCAATTCCAATTTCAACTGGGAGTCAGTTCAAGGCAGTTATACCAAAAACTAAATTTCTGGTTGAAAGCGAAAAATATTACGCATTCTTGAGTAATCCTTGTGTGAAAATTGCCCGCCAAACCCACATCTGTCCGCTCACCGACATAATGAAAACAACAGAAAGAAATCCATACTTGATTTCAAAAACACCTCAATATGCGAAAGAACGTCCATTCAGCTGTAAATAACGGTCATCAAACAACTAGATGACTCAAATAAATGGATCGCTCTCTTACCATCACAAGAGACTATCAAACTGAAATGCCCAAATCAAGACGAAGCCAAAAAATTGCCGCCCGGAAGTTATATCTTCGAAATTCCGATCGGATGTCGATTGGCCTGCCCGCAACACACAATCATCAACGAAAACCAGTTCAGCCAGAACCAACCAATACTCCTGCCGGCAATGGAAGAATTTGGAATGGAGCCATATACACCAAGTATAAGCCTTCAACTAGAAGATATGGACTTAGACGAACTTCAGTCGATTGAAACAGCATTCAGGCAGAATCAACCAGAAATCTCCTTCCTGGAAGTGGGCCATATTCCAAGTTTTTGGACGCTGTCCATCTACGCTATCCTTATATCAACAACGATGTATATCCTGTACACCAAAATAAGCCCCAAATTCTGCAAGACAAAGACACCTAGGGATCAAAACACAGAACTCGAGATATCCAGGGTTCAGCTTCCTCACTAACCTTCCTTCGCTGAATCTTCGGGGGGAGGAATTATATCGCCCATTCCCATGGAATCCGCTGACTTCGCTGACGACGGTTCCGAGATATCATCCAATTCCTGGAAGCTGATGCGCCAGCATTTTTCATCTCCTTGAGAAAATCTTAATTGTACTTCATTATTGTTTTTACTCTTGTACTGTTCAGATGTATGTCTTCATAATAAAATTTGATTTTTAAAAAGATACTTTGAGTTCCAAAAGTTATCACTCACTTCCTATTTAATAATCGAACAAACCTAACCTTTCAAACGCTGCATGACAAGACACTGGTGAAGATTCGCCGTAGAATAAGCAGCCACATAAAGTCGTGTACACTCGTGTTTTCCCCCTCTCTACCTACCAAACGGTCGTTTCAATACTGGACGGGCTCTACCCAACAGTCGTCCTCAATTTTTGTTTCATTTTTATTTTATCTACTGCTTCTCAGAGAGTTTACAACATAAAACTTCTTATATCTCAACTCAAAAAATGACTTAGTCCGTTTTTCCCCTGTACCCTTCATTCAATTGGCATTATACCATGCAATACTATACCTATACAGTGCTTCTCAAAAGTCCCCTCCCCCCTCTTATTTTTGGAACGATTATACATAAACAAGTTAAATTACTGAATATTAAAGGTTGTAAACTTCTCTACTAGTGATGATAGATGACGAAATCGTCAAAGATGACGTCACAAGGCCATTGTGACCAATAATTTCAAATGGAACCCTACGGAAAGCGACACCTCTTTCGAAAGGTATCGAAGAAATCTATTCAATGATACTCATTTTGTTTGGGTTTATGGCAGTTTTAATGGCTCATTAGTAAACATTTAAATTTAAATTCCATTTAGTATGATATCAATTACAGATTTAGGAATCAGTATCTACTCAAAGAAATTGCACAAAGTGACCTCCATTTCCTTCCTGACAGTGAAATATCCTATTTCAAACTCTTCTCGTACTTTTGCAAATCTGTCTGCGAAAACAGCCTCACATTCTGCAACAATACGTTGTTTTGAAACGTCAATATTGTCAGGTATGGTGGAGTAAACCTTCGATTCAAGGTTCCCCCACAGAAAAAAATCCAGAGGTGTGAGGTCCGGTGATCGAGCTGGACATTCCGTTGAACCTCGTCGTCCAATCCATCTACCACGATACTCCTCATCAAAATACCGTCTTACTGCACCGTAATATTGTGTAGATATTATTTCCATCCTGTTGAGATATTATTTCCAAATTTCTGAATTAATCTGGATTATCTTCCAAAATTTCAAGGATTAACGGTTCTATTGCGTTTTGCAACAGCTCCAGATGAACCTCACCAGTTAAATAAGTATTGAAAAAAAAAAGCCCAACGATGTGGTTTCCCATGATACCTGCCCAAACATTCACCTTCTGGGGAAATTGGGTATGTGTTTCACGAAACAGGTGAGGATTTGCGTCACTCCAATACCTCACATTCTGTGGATTCACATTTTCATTTAGATAGAAAGTACTTTCGTCACTATAACAAATTGTTTTAACATAGTCTGGCTGTTGGTTAATTTCAGTTTCCATATTTTCACAAAATTCTAGTCTTTGGTCTGGGTCGTCGTCTGAGAGTTGATGAACCATTTTTGATTTGCATGGATGAAATTTTTTTTTTTTTCCAACACCCTGTGTACTGTACTCCGACTAACTTCACAGGTAGATGCAACGTGAGTTGTTGGAGAAGTAGGATTAACTATTACTTCTGCCAGTATATCAATTTTTTTCTCATCAGAAATTTGTGGTCTGCCAGATCGTTTCACATTATTTATACTACCCGTTGTTTTAAACTCACGAAGAAGCTCCCTCAAATAAGTCCTCGAAATAGGGCGATCGAGAAACCTCTCATTAAAAATGCGTTCTGCTGCATGAATATTTTGTCCAGTTTCACCAAGAATTAGGATCGCCGCTACTTTATCACCTGAAGCACGTACCATTTCGCTTCTTGAAGCACTTAAACGTTTGGCTCACAACAGTTTAACAAATTATCGAAATATACAAAAATATTGAAAGTACCAAAGCTGCTAAAACAGTTAAACGTTCGATCAACAATACACAAATTATTAAATGTACAAAACCTTGGACAATTACAAAAACGTCGAATTAGGGAGACTAATAAAAACGTCAGCTTATCTGAGAACTATCCAGAGGCGGAGCTTGAATTTGGAATTTTAGTATAAACTGATTCAATTCATCACAGCTTCGCGTTTTTCAAAAGCGAGTTGCCAAAACTGCCATAAACACAAACAAAATTGGTATCATTGAATAGGTTTTTTCGATACCTTCAAAAGAGGTGTCGCTTGCCGTAGGGTTCCATTTGGAATTATTGGTCACAATGGCCTTGTGACGTCATTTTTGACGATTTCGTCATCCATCATCACTAGTAGGGAAGTTCACAACCTTTAATATTCAGTTTCCAAATTTCACTTGTTTACGTATAATCGTTCCAAAAATAAGAGGGGGAGGGACTTTTGAGAAGCACTGTATATACTTTTTCCAAACTCCTCCGCCACAGTGAAAAGTAGTTTGTTACGGATAATACTATTCGTTATATTATATCAAATTGACGTGCCACATATTCAATGTGAACCATTAATCCAACTTCGGCATACAAAAAACATGGGAAATTATGTCCAAAAAAGGTTATAATAATCGTTATCTAGGAATATAAAAGAAACAAGAATGTCATCCACGTATTACCACTCAACGATAGTATCCGACTTATATTCGCATATATATCCTACAGCTCATAGGTACAAATTACATATGTATTTTTTTTTCATTCCAATCCAAACAAAAAACAAAATGTAATAAAATAAAGAATAATATACATATACTCATAGGTACAAAAACAAAGATTACTTTCATTAAAATAAAAATAAAAATCACAAAATGAAATCCAGTCTCCTAAATTTCTTATTTGCAAACCTTTCAATAACATTTGAAACATCTATTTGCACATCTCTATGAACATGAAGTAGAGCTAATCCAACCAACCACTCCTGTCGATCGTTGATCGAAGCCAAGTTTTCAATCGCTTCAACATAGAAAAACTCAGTTCAGCGGATGCCACACTAACTGGCAATGTATTCAAAATATGCAGACACTTTTTTATCAAGGGAAATATGTTAGCGTCCAAGATTGGATAAGAAAAATCATTTAAAAATTGAAAAAATTGTAGTATCAGCTTAACACTTGAAATAATGTAATTTCGTTGGGAAAAAAAAAATTCAATGAATTTTGATAATGTTAATTGTTGATTTAGTAAATTTTTTGGAACCACCGATTTCATTAAAATCCGAATAATTGTCCACATAATGTTTGCTTCCTTGAGCACATTTTAGATGTGTACTCAATAATATCACGCTATAAAACTGTTTAAAAGTTGATTATTATGTTAATTATACATTTGTGAAGTTAACAAAATGTGAAAATCGAGTAAATATCGTTAAATTTTTTATTGATATTTCACATTATCATCAGTCTTATGTCTGACAAAGGCATTCAACAACGACTAAAAGAAATTATCTTATTTGCTTATTAAATATTTATAAATAAACGGACGAGTAGAATATTTTTTAAAAATTGTTTTTTTGCATTAGGTTGCCAAGAGTTCATCAAGATTGGAAAAATATATGTTTTTATTGTTTATAATCTTTTTTTTTATTCTTTATTATTTGAATAATATATTAAGACTGTTTTTTCTTCGATATTAATTCTTGGGTATTCTCAACCTAAAAAAAAAATGTTTTATTGATAATGTAATTGTTAATTTACTTATCAATTGAACAAACATTGATTGGCATTATATTTTTTTTAATGGAACAAAAACAATTATAACTTTTTAAAATTTCTATTTTGTAGTTTTTCTAGAACATTCTATAAAAATTACGAACATTTTTTTAACAGTTTGTCGTATATGGTTATTTTTGTAATTTTTTGTACTATTCAAAAAATATAATGCCAATGAAAGTTTGTTCAATTGTTAAGTTAATAAACAATTACATTATTCATAAGAAAATATTCTTGTTAAGTAGAGAAGATCCAATAATTAATTAAAAGAAACTTAATATATTATTCAAATAATGAAAAAATCAAAAAAATATTGAAAACAAAACATAAGAATCCTTTATTTTCTTTCCAATTATAATAAACTCATGCAAAAAAACAATTTTTGAAAAATATTCAACTTATCCAGTGTTTATAAATGTTTTATGAACGAATAGCGTCGTAAAAAAAAATGCCTCGAGTAGAGATGTGGAGTGTGGTGCCCATTCCATCAATTTTAACATTTTGCTGTTTCTTGGGGGTAATTACCCCTATTAACTTTCTGCAATCAGTTCATCAAAATAACTTTAAATCATGTAAAAGTGTTTTTAACCTTAGTTGCAGAGCAACCCTCGGAAGTCAGGGACTTTTATGAGTTGAGATTTTCGAGTGTCATCCGGAGCACCCCAGAAAACAATTTTCCATTCCAGAAATATTTCTCCTTAATTATCGAAACATTTCACTGAAAGGCTGGGATATATTCTTGAAACATTCCTGGAACCAGAAATGTCCGCCATCAGACATGTTTCAATTGCAATATATCAAAATGTACACGAAATATATATACTCACCAATTTCACTTCAGATACGTTGATGAAATATTGCAACAATGTCTCCAAATTCATGAATATAGATTATTATCCCATTGAATCCTCCCATTCATGTTTCAAAAGTGCATGTTCTATTTTTGAAATGTTTCGATATCCCAACGAAACATTTCAATAATGTTTCTGGAATATTTTTGATATATTTATAAACGTTCGAAATATCTAAATATCCCTACGAAACATTCCATTGATGTTTCAGATATCCCCCGATTTAATATTTCTACACTCCTGTGTTTATGAAATATTGAATATATTTGATCTGAAAAGTACCCAGATGATGTAATTTGTGTTTATGAAATACTTCATGGAAAGGTTCCTGAAATATCGCATCAATGTCTCAAATAACTTGGGGGGAAAAAATTATACATGATATATGATTCGCAAAAAGTTCGATTGAAAAACTGATATCTTGATTCCATAGTGAGGCCACAGTCATGTCATACCAATAATATGAATGTTCATTTAACGTTCTTTGTTAATTTTTCTGAGAAGATACTCTATTCTTGATAGATGTATCAGCGACATATAATAATAATAATAATAATAATAATAATAATAATAATAATAATAATAATAATAATAATAATAATAATAATAATAATAATAATAATAATAATAATAATAATAATAATAATAATAATAATAATAATAATAATAATAATAATAATAATAATAATAATAATAATAAAAATAATAATAATAATAATAATAATAATAATAATAATAATAAAAATATAATAATAATAATAATAAAAATAATAATAATAAAAATAATAATAAAAATAATAATAATAATAATAATATATAATATTAATATATATATAATAATAATAATAATAATAATAATAATAATAATAAAATAAAAATAATAATAATAATAATAATAATAATAATAAATAAGCGGGGTTTCAAACAACACCAGCAATGCCTTGGTAGTACGCCACCATAACCCAGCCTAGGATGAAAAAAATCGGACCGGCAGCTTAAGCGCATCCGGAGGAAAAAAGCAAACACTTCCTCTGTGTCGCCGTGTTCCTGCTGGCTAACCCCTGCAGTGATCATACTCTGGTTCCCAGAAGGAGGAGACAGGGCCCCACAACCGACCTCATCCGGATGGGTCAACGGCAAGGGGGTTTGGGGCCCAAATCGATGGACACGACGACCTACGCAATGGCAACGTTCTGGTGGACAGACGAAATGAGAGACGGCCTTCTGCTTGAGAGTAGAGACCCGGCCGAAGGGGATACATGGCGCGAATGCATGCCTGTGGTGCGGGCAACCAGAGTATGCTGCATTTTCCTCACAAAATCTGGGGATTATGTATCTCACCTTCGTAGCCGTGGCTATGTGAGACCGCCTCCTAGGCAGGGTTAACGAAGTGGCCGAGTGGCAGAAGTGCCACGAGTCGAACCAGCCGAAGAGGTGGCAGGTATCAATATTCCACCAACAGAGATTATCAGAAACGCAGGGTGCTCCGCACTTCGAAGCCCCTGAAGCCTCAGATCTGGCCGATGGATGCGGGGATTCGTGAAGCGCTTCGAAGAGGCTGACATCTGGCAACCAACACCGCCGTATATGATGCTGCTCTCATGCTTCTCGGGGAATACGCAGAATAATGCGTCTTTCGATAGAGGCATGAGAGACGCATACAAAGATGGAAGCCAAATCAAGTCGGCGAGACAACACCATCCGTATCCAATTGTGATGGACTATGTAGTGGCCAATGGCATTTACGCTAACGGTGCGGCGAATCGCAGCTAAGTTGCGACGAGTCCATCAATATGAATCAAGGGAGGCTGTTAACCATCAAACAACACTGCCTTGATAGGATACGGAATGCTAGTGGCCGCCAAAAGTCACTTGTACGGCGAGCGAGAGGAATCGCGGAAAACAAACAGTTCCGCGAGAAACCCCCGGGTTATTCCAGCAACCGCCGCTTTGTTGTCAGAAAACCCGCCGACCGCTGATCAGGTGGAAAACTTCTGGAAGGAGATTTACGAATATCCGCAGCCACTCAACATAGACACTCCAGCCCTGACGCAGTTTGGGGCCCTGTAGGAGGTTTCAGCAACCTCATCCCATTGAACTGCGCCAACCGATAACCCCGGAAGAAGTTCGGAAAGCTCTACAGGGCTCGAAGAACTTTTGCTGCCCAGGCCCAGACGGGTTGCGCAACTTGTGGTGGAAGAAGTTCCCAGTACCCACACCCCAGCCAGAGTTTTCAACTCGTGGCTTAGTGGAGAGCAGCAGATTCCGGCTTGGTTTGTCGAGGGGCGAACCGTGCTAATCCCCAAGAACGGAAATTTGTCTGATCCCTAAGAATTACAGACCGATAAATAGCTTGAACACGTGTTAAAAAATTGTTTACGCGCATTTTGTACACGCGAATACTCCTCGCAGTTGACACGGTGTACGAACGGATATATGAGCGGAAAGGGTCAAAGAAGGTGTTGCTGGCTGCAAGGAGAACCTGCTGATCGATGATGTTTTCCGCGGGATTTCGGAGAAAAAGCGCAACGTTTCGATGGCCTGGATCGATTACCAAGGCATTTGTTTCCCAACATCGCATGAGTTGATCTTGCATTTACTCAGATGCCTTGCGGTCCCCGGGATCAAATAGTGAGATGCATTGAACAGTTGATGCCACTCTGGAGGACTCGCTTCACCATAACATCAGGTGAGCCAAAGTCCAAACGGACAGGTTATCTTTAGGAAGGCGTGTTCCAAGGGTTTCCCCTCAGCCCCTCCTTTCTCATCTCACTTATGCCATTATCCGTTGGCTCAGAAAAACCCGTGGTTACAACTGTGGCCCCGAGACCGAAGGCATAAGGTCACCCATTTATTTTATATGGATGACTCCAGTTTATGCCCGGGTGAGGGAGATCTCACAATCTCTGAGGGTGGTGAAAGAGTACACGCATGCTATCGGTATGGAATTCGGGATGGATAAATGTGCATGGTTCATCTCAGAAGAGGACGATGCGAGGATTATGGAAAGACGCGCAGCTGGTAGATGGAAGCATCCTCCGCCATCTGGATGCCGGAGAGGCGTATACCTACCTAGGAGTGCAACAACGTTGCACCCAAGAGGTAGTGGCGGTTAAAAAAACGCTCTCCGCGGCAAGTATCAGCAGAAACTCCGGCAGATCTGGTCATCAGAACTGTCCGGGCATGAATAAAGTTTCTGCCACCAACATCTTGCCGTTCCATACTGATCTACTCCTTTGGGAGTGAAGTGGACCCTGGAGGAGCTGCGGAATCGACGTGAAGACTCGAAAAATGATGCACCTACATCGTAGTTTGCATCCGAAATCGTCCGTTCCACGGTTGTACCTCCCCAAAAACAAGGAGGGCCGTGGACTTCTGATTTTGGGAGTGTCTACATAACAGGATGGTGCTGGATGGAGCCAGTAAAGTCATCAGGAGCTTGGATCCTTCCTGCATGGTCAAAGACCAGAGATCGCGGAAAGGAGCGTTTCTCAAGGCAATCCGTGCAGCCGATGAACTGTTCCTGATTCGACACCGAGCGGGATACCCAAGACTCATCACGATTGGAGCCCGCTCAAGGGAGAGTCACATAGCTGCGAGAATACTGTACATCGCGAGCCCACAAGGATAAGCCGATGCATGGAATCTTCACAAACATATTGAAGACCACGGCATCCGAAAGGCTTGACCTTTGCTTTTCTTTAGGTCAGGTGGACTCAAGTCCGGAGACTGGGGGATTCATCATGGTTTGCCAGGACGGTGTTTTCAACACTCTCCTCACCGAAGCCGCGTGAGGGGTATAGAGGTCCCTGACACGAGATGCAGGGCCTGCCGTGGAGCGCCTGAGACCATCATGCACTTGTCGCATGCGCTGCATATGCGGTCTCAGCCTATATCCATCGTCATAACGCGGCGTTACGAGTCTGTATTATTACATTTACGACACTCGTACGGTATTGATGAGACACCGATGCTGCCCTACGTCCGGGGATATTGAGTCCGCTTGTGGAGAATGAGAAGTGCCGAATTTATTGGGAAATACTTTCCCCACCCTCAGGCAAATACAGACCAACAAGCCTGATGTGGTCCTTTCGACCGCGAGCGAAAACGAATATGTCATAGAGTTTTCGGCTCGGGCGAACGAATATGTCGAAAAGAGGACGAGAAACGGACGAAGTATCGAGATTTACTCTTCGAGCTCCGCAGACTCTATCCAGACCATTCTGCAAAGATAGTGGTTCGATTATAGGGGGCCCTTGGTGGAATGATGCCAACGCTACTCTCAAACCTGGGAAAATTTTACCGGCATGCCGTAAATCGGCAGAATCTCTAGCCGGCCGCATGCAGAAGGCAGTCATTCTCGATCGTTACGTCTGCTCCAGGACACATGATTAGGACTAATGATTTTCACCTCACGGGTGTGGGGAGAGGTCATTGGTTTATGTAACCAGCGCGCCCTTCCGAATGGGTCGGAGCTCCGGAAGTAAGGGCCTGACTGGTAGTTTTTAAAACGATTATAATAATAATAATAATACACACAATCATTCTTGAATGTGAAAGCAATATCTGAAATACCTTTGAATTTCCATACAATTTCACACCAAATATACAACAACCCTTTCACGATGGAAGAACTAACAGAAGTACTCAACCCGCCAAAAAAAATCCGCACCCGGGCCAGACAATATTCCTTACGATTTCATCCGATATTTGCCTGATAATCAAAAATCAGACCTTTTACATATTATCAATAAATATGGCAAGTTGGAATCTATCCTGAACAGTGGCGTGAAGCAATCGTTATTCCGATACCAAAAGAAGGAAAAGACAAAACTCCCGGCAAGCTATAGACCAATTATCCCTCACTTGCTGTATAGAGCAAAATCATGGAGAAACTAATCAGTAACTGACTGATATGGTACATTGAAAACAATCATCTGCTCACACCTATACAATCTGGTTTTGAAAACATAGGTCAACTTTAGATCAAATTTGTCAATTAGAATGCAATCCAAAAATAAGCTTTGCTAGAAGTCACCTAGTGGCTGTTTTTTTGACATTGAGAAAGCTCATGATACGACTTGGCGCTATGGAATACTGAGAACACTTCATATTGGGGAATGCAAGGTAATCTACCAATCTTCATCGAGCAATTCCTGAAAACCGCAGCTCAGAGTTCGAATTGGATGGAAAGAATCAGAAACACATACTCAAGAAAACGGAATACCACAAGGATCTACCTTGAGTGTAACCCTATTCGCCATTGCAATAAACAATCTTGCATCAGTCATCTGACACTGTTGGAAAATGCCTCTATGTTGATGATCTGACTATTTTTTCTCTCTTCAGACTCCATGGAGGATATGGAACAAGTTTTACAAGAAAACATTGACGCACTTGTGAATCCAGCGGATAGTATCGGTTTTCGTTTTCACCAAAAAACAAAACTAAATGTATGCATTTCTGCCGCCCCGGGAGACCGCATAACGAACTATCATTGACACTTTATGTAATTATTTTAAGCAGCCATAATTCAAATTCTAGGTGTCATTAGACCAAAAATTTTATTGGAAAGAACATTACTGATATGTTAAAAAATGTAAAAAACCATGAATATAATGAAAGTAGTCTTTTAAATATTTTAAAAGGGAAAACCACAAAGCATGCTTACTTTCCAAAAAGATTAGGGTATTGTTTGGGCAGCGGGAAAGTCTAAATTTAAAACAACTAAAACTCGATTCTGAACTTGCCTGAGCTCGCCTTTTGGTGGGTTTAAACCAACTTCCATCCTTTGCCTTTGTGAAGCAGGATCCCACCCTTTAAATTTTTGAAGAAGAAGGCTATTACTAAATTTGGTGTAAATATTCGCTGCCAGCAGACTAACCCGAATCAAGGAAAATTATTTTTCCGTAAATTAAAAACCTTTTGGAAGACATTGGACAATCACAAGACCCCACAAAATAAGATTGGGAAACTGTATCTGAACTCAACATCAACTTATTCTTCCTTCACCCAATAGGCTTTCGAGAATCCGCCAAACAGTATTTTCCCCCCAAAAATTCCACCTAGAATGCAGAACCTTCAAAAAAAGAAGATACAAAAGAACCATATATCCAACCTTTATTCAATATAAATTGCATACCAAAGATAGAAGGAAGGATCTAACAGAGGCTCAAAAACAATCAATGGAGTAGGAAGGCTTTTCCACATTAGGGAGAGTTATGCCTGGAAATTTCTCCAAAAAAGAAAAGATCTTACAGCTGAACTGTTTTGCCATTTGGCAAGCCCTGAGGTTTGGAAATGGACACTCAAAAAAACTCTAATTTGACAGACTCCCTTGTGCAATTCAAAAAATAAAAGGGTTTAACCGTCCATTGTAAAAAATTTTAAAACTCCATTAATTTCCCGAAAGGATAAAACATCTGTTTGATTTGGATTCCAGGCCAATTGGGGGTAGCTGGAAATGAACCAGCCCGATCAAAGCGAAGGAAGCAGCTGACTCAAATACATATGATGACATTCCCGTCCGGGGCCCTCTGACTTGAAAGGGAAATAAAGATGAAAAAAAAAAAATGGAAAGAAATGGAAACCTTTTCTGATACAAAACCAAGGTTAAAGACGTTCCAAAAATTGGACCCTTTATTGGGAAAAAGGGGAAAAAGTGGTTTTTATCCCCCTTTGAGAAGGGACCACCCTTTTACTAATTTGCTCAGCCCTAAACGATAAAAACCACGATGTAAGTCCGGGCAGAATAATTTCCCCTAAAGTTAAACACCTTATAATTTCACCCGCAGAAAATTTCCAAATCCGTTTTACAACTGAGTTTGGAAACTTGAGTACTTTCTTGGAAATGCTCCACGGATATATGGAAAAAAATCTTTTTTAAAGAACAGAAAATGTGGAGAAGATTATGAACTAAAATTATACATACTCGGCAGAAACCACGCAGATAAAATAGGGGATAAAAATTTTTACCGCATAATTTAGAAAATCATGCCAATTAGCTGGCAACCGGGCTAATGACCGTGCCAGTCGATGCCAAAACCCAAAAAAAAAAAAAAAAAAAAAAAAAAAATAATAATAAAAAATAATAAAAAATAACAGTCGAAGAGGTGGCGGTATCAATATTCCACCAATAGAGGGTATCAGAACACGGGGGTGCTCCCGCACTTTGGCCCGGCCCCCGACCGGCCCCGAGGGAGCGGGATTCGCAAAGTTCCGAAGAAGCCGAATTTTAAATCAACACCGCCGTGATGACGCTGCCCCGGGTTTCCCTTTCGGATACGCAGAATAAAAGCGTTCCGATGGAAAGCATGAGAGACGCATAACAGAAGATGGAAGGAAAAAAACAAGTCGGGAGGATGAACACGCATCTTTGATCCAATGTGTGATGGACTCGAAAAAGGGCCACAGGCCTTTAGGAACGGTGCGGCGAATCGCAAAATGTTGCGACGAGTCCATCACAAAACAAGGGAGTTAACCCCCAAACAAAAACCGTTCTGATAGGGATACGAATGCCAGTGGCTGCCAAAAAAAATCAATGGTACGGCGAGCGAGAGGAATCGCGGAAAACAAAACCAGGAAACCCCTTATTCCAGAAACCGCCGCTTGTTGTGGAAA
>JAFIRS010006509.1:0-36254 GCA_018342105.1 Gonioctena quinquepunctata
TTTAAGAAATTGGGTCTCCACGACATTTTTGTTAAAAGCGAGTACGACAAATTGATTAATTTATTTAAGGTATTAAATTTTTTTTTTAATTCGAAAAAATCATGGTGTATTCGGAACACTATAAATAATTTATTCCGGTTGGAAATTTTACTAAAAGTTTATTTTTTAACAATTTAAACGATTGTTAACTAACAAAATTTTCTCGAACTTCTGTCTTAATTGTAAATGAAAAAATTTTTTTAAATAATTGTCGTAAAAATTTTTCGCTTCGTAGAGCCTTTCTTATATACATACTCAACAATATCACGCCATAAAAGTTAAAAAAATATTCATACTTTGTTTATAATAATTTTTGTAAAAAAAAATAACAAAATTAATATTTTTATTATTATTTAAACTATATTTTTTTTTTTTAAAATTTTTTTTCAATTTGTTATAAACAAATTTTCAACTTTGTTAGATTTTTTTTATGAAACTTCTAAAATTCACAAAAACAACCATATACAACAAAGTATATAAAAAAAAAATAATTTTTATTTATTTAAAATCAAAAAAAATGGAATTTTTTTATACTTTTATTATTTGAACAATGGAATTGTTGATAAAAAAAATATTTTTTTGTTACTTATAGGAATTATTTTAGAAAAAAAATAATTTGTTAACTAATTATTCAAACAATAGAAATATAAAAAAACTATTATAAACAATTAAAAATTGTTATTAAGAAAAAATTTGTTTTTTAAAAATCATAATATTTGTAATATAATGAAGTTGTGAAAAAATGTTTTCAGAAATATTGAAATATCAATTTGTTTATAAATTTATCACAAATGGCGGGATTTTTTTTTTTGCAAATCAATTTATTTTTTGAGAAAAAAAGTTTTTTTTTTAAAAATTATTGATTTTTTTGTTTTTGTTCAAGTACAAAAATTATTATAAACAAAGTATGAATATTTTTTTAACTTTTATGGCCTGAGCTTGTTGAGTATGTATTTAAAAAAGGCTCTACGAAGCGAAAAATTTTTACGACAATTATTTAAACATTTTTTTTCATTTACAATTAAGACAGAAGTTCGAGAAAATTTTGTTAGTTAACAATCCTTTAACTTGTTGAAAAATTAACTTTAAGTGAAATTTCCAACGGGAATAATTTATTTATAGTGTTCCGAATATACCATGATTTTTTCAAATTAAAAAAAACATATTTAATACCTTAAATAAATTAATTAATGTGTCGTACTCGCTTTTGACGCCGCGCGCGTAACCTAAAAATGTCGCTCGGAGACCAATTTCCGGGTTAAATTAAAATTATAAATAATGGAGATAGAGCTCCGGAAATTTTCTCCTTTCAGAATCTTTTTTTGAAATTTTTTAAATATCAATAGTTCATGAAATATTGGCAAAAAACAAAATGCCTTTTTTTTCATCTTCATTTTGTTTATAACTTTTGCAATTTTGTATGTGCTAATAGACGCTTTCGGCACATTTTTTAGGCGTTATTCTGGATCCAATGAGTTATTACACATAATTTTAAGAGCAGTATCTCTATTTTAGACCATTTTCAACTTCTGTCGAGTAGACTATAAATCATTTTCCTCGTGGTATCTGTGAGTGCTAACATTTTAAAAACATTTAATTTTTTTACTCGATTGGCCAGGTTTTCTGCAGCCAGCCAGCATTTGTACAGTGTACACTTCTTATGCACAAAACACTATCTGCAAAATATGAACGTGGATATTTTTTTCCTTCACAGAAAAATCGATTTTTTTTAAGTTTCCAGGAGGGCGGAACCACCCCTTGAACATCTCTGTTAATGCATAAAACACCGTCTGCATAATATGAAGGCGGATATTTGTTTCCATTACAGAATTTTCAGTATTTAAGAGTATAACTGGAGGCTCACGAATGGTTCGAAGAGCTTTCAAGGCATCTTTATGAACATCACATATCGTGCGCCACGCGATAGCTCTGAGAAATGGTTCAATACAATATTCAATGTATTTTATTTATAACCGCCGTCACTGGTCGTTGGGCTGCTGCGGAGAAAATGGCTGCTGGAAAGTGGCTACTAACTTCACAGTGCTACGTCTATGTGCATGATATTAGATATTGGTGAAAAAATACTGGTGAATTGTTCAAATTAAAATTAATATTGGTGTGAACAAACTGCATTATTGAGTGAATTTCAGATAGTTCACTGGTGACTGCGATGTCGCATTTTCCGCTTTGAGCGTGACCTACGATAACACTCTAATTAGTCATTTAAGTGCTAAAACTTCACGCATACCATAAAAACATTTCGATTGGAGTGTCAGTAGAACGCACAATGTCACGCTCTGAAAATCATTTCCACGAGTTATGGTGTCCGTTTTCATCCTAAAACAATGAGTTTTCGCTCCACTTCGTTATCGTATACATGTACACGGCATTAGCGATCGTTAATTTGACGTTGAAACGGTACAAATTGAGTTGAATGTATACGGATAACGTGTAGGTACAGAGGATCCTCGGAAAATAGAAAGCAACGCAAAACAAACGGGTATGCATAACAAGTAATTAACATTATGTAAAAGTTGGGCCAGTCGGATCTATTACACAATGATGGGATTGTTTCACTGATTCGAACAATTCGTTCAACCGACATTCTATTCTAAATGGAATCCACAGTCTAGAAATAATTTAAGATATTGATAAAATACGTGCAATCAATTGATATCTAAAAATTTTAATACCACTTCACGTAACAAGTTAATTTGAACTCGGACAAAGTTTTTTTACTTGCACTCTAAGGCTAAGAGCACCCGTCTGACGCATATTATTTCCTCAGAAATGGTAATGATACTAGTGGGGTATGATCAGCACCTATTCCCAGCATTTCCACATCCACGAACTAACCACTTCATGTAAGTCCTCGCGCTAAAGCATTGCGCCCCCAAAGACATTCTTGTCTAAATCTGCTATATGCTTCACAATCACCAAGGAAGTTGAAGGAATTAGAAATTAGACCCCTTCACGAAGTGTCAACTCTTTCCAATTCGGCAACGTGACCGGACCTTTTTGTGATGTTCCGAAATCAACAGCTTTGCTTGCCTCCTTATTATGCCTAGAGCGGGTTGTGTCCCCTAATAGGGTTGTATGGTTCCTTACTTAGATAGGTGATCCAACTAATTGTAACTATCGATCCTTAAACGGCCCAATGCACCGTTTTTGTATTTGATATGGATTTACTGATTTTGGACATTAATCAATATCAAATGCCCACCTGCACCATTTTTGCATTAAACGTGACCGATATTTGCCTTGATTCTGATCAACTCAAAATCTACTTTTTCTGAGCTTTAAGCTTAAACGCATTTGTGACATTTGAATCATCCACTGTCAAATAAATTCTAACTGATATTCCATCCTACAAGGTTAGAGGAGTCCGGCCCTGTATAGCTCCGGACGACACTGTCGAATTTCGCTCTGCGAATATTAAGTGTTATAAAGCTTTTTCTTCAATTGGTTGACGGTCTTGTGCCAAAGATCAGGAGAAGAACCCCCCATCCACCCTCTACATTGAATTCCCGACGAAAATCCTACCCAGTGGAAATCGACAAGCCCCCTGGTAAAGGTAGTCTGGATCCGAAGAAATCAGTGCTCCTGGGATCGGCTTCTCTCGAAGGCCGATCTCCTGGAGGTGCTGGGACTTTGCTGAACTCCCTCGGAGATGACATGTTGAAAATCCCTGTGATTAGCAACCTGATATCCACCAAACAGGCTGAAGTTGGAACTGATAGCAGCACACCAGCTCCAAAGAAGCACAAGAGAAATGATTTCCCAGCTCTACCACCACCCAAAGGCACGTTAAAACCCTCTTCAAGCTTCCTTGGCACTCGTAGAAGTTCTCGAATAGTTGTAGATACTAATTTAGATCAAAATTTGCAAAATTCCACAAACGTCAAAATCTCAAATAAATTTCAAGTTCTGTCAGACGACATTAAACGAATCCTACGTCGATTGTCCCAGAAATCCAGGGCGGATTCAGCCAGTGCGCTCATTTCGGACCAGGGCTTAGAAAATTCCCCAAACCAAATTTTAAATTCTACTGAGGGTTCTAGCATCCCCGCAACGACTGAAAATTCTCAAAATTCTCAAAATTTGACCGAAGACGATAAAATATGGACATTACCAACGACTCTGTACGACCACAAACAGAACAGACACCACTAACGATCAAAAACAGCAGGTACCTCCTATCACTGTTAGGGACAAGAGCAAGTGGGTAACAGTTAACTCACTTTTCAAATCAAACAACATCAAGTTAGACCAACCTGCAAAACGTATTCGACGGAATAAAAATTTTTCCAAGTTCACCCTGATGATTATAGAAAGATCTCGAGCATCTTCAGGGATCAAAAGATCCCTTTCCATACATACACTCTCCTGAAGATAAGAAACTCAGGGTCGTCTCAGAGGCGTCCCCGAGTTTATTACTTGTGACGACATTAAAGCTGAGCTGGTTGACAGGGTTTTACCCCGGAATCAGTGGCACGACTACATAAGTTGAACGGAGAGAAGAAAGTTCTCCCTCTTGTCTTGGTTCTGATAAGCAAGGAACAGCGTGACATATTCAATGTTAAAGATATCCTGAATGTCAGAGTGATAGTGGAACCACAGAGGCCAAGGGCCTCTGTGGGACAATGTTACCGTTGTCAAAAGTTTGGCCACCGTCAGCTGAACTGTGTAGCCACCCCGCTTGCGTCAAATGCGGGAAAATCATATATCTAAGGATTGTGTCAAGCCAAAATCCGAAAAGCAAAGTGTGCAAATTGTGAGGGGAGCACACTGCGAATTATCGAGGATGCCCCAAGTGTCCTCGAATAAGGCGTAGGTGAACCCCCGAACACGGGGCACCACAATCCTAGATTTTTCCTGCACATTCAGGCAGGACGCAGTCGGGATGTCGTATGCAGCGGCGGCCCGTGATAACCCTCCTGCACAGACATCTCAGCTTAATAGTCCGAGAGATATTCTGTCGACTTTAGATCAAATGAGGACACTGCTTGCACAGTTCGCTGAGGCTGCTGCAACACTCTCGACCGGTTTCAACCCTAACTAATGGGTGAAAGGCAGCTTCCGAACTTCATCAAAGCTGTGAGTTGGAATTGTAATGGCCTTCTCCAGAATAGACTTGAGTTTCAAGAGTTTCTTGTAGAAAACAACATTGATGTTGCTTTTCTGCAGGAGACTCGTCTTAATGGAGAAACTGTTAGATTTCCTAACTACAAAATGCTCAGAAATGATCGACTTGGACGTCCGTATGGCGGCGTTGCCATTTTGGTGAAACGCTGTCATTCGCATGTTCAGCTTGGCATTTCCAATGATGATACCCATGGTATAGAAACTGTAGGTATTGTTTTCAACACGAGGAGTGGTCCCATGCGTTTGATCAGTGCTTATAACCCCCGAACAATCGAATACTCCTGAAGCGCTCGATACACTCTTGATGGAAACAGATCAACCTGTTTTGGTCATGGGCGATCTGAACGCTAAGCACACACAATGGAGTCGTGTCACCAATCAGAATGGTAGGCGACTGTGGCAACATTTTGACAGGAATGAATACCAGGTGTTGGCTCCGGATGAGCCAACGCATTTCGGTCATCTCAGGCCCGATGTGCTTGACATTGCTTTGGCCAGGAACATCACCTGGAATTGGGACATTCGTACTCTCCGAGTTGGGCTCTGATCACAACCCGGTGATTTTAACTCTAGGGGTGATCCACCGCCCCAGACAGATCGTATGTGCACCAAGGTGGACTGGGAGAGGTTCCGTTCGCTTCTAGAGACAGGTTACTGTAATCCTGAGAGAATTGATTCTCCACTTGAGTTGGACGAGGCCGTAGCGCGTTACGAGCTCACCATCAAAATGTCTCAGGGATTCCTCCCGAAGGAACCGGCTCCTAGATATCAAGATGAATTTCCTCGAAGAATTAAAAATCTTATTCGAGATCGAAATCGGCCAGAAGAGCCTATCAAAGGAGTCTGTTCCTGGGGACAGAATCCGTCTAAATGAGTTGAATAGGAGGTTAGAAATAACGTAACCGAGTTCAGAAACGAAAGATTTGGCAACACATTAGAAAATTTAGAAAATGACGGACAACTTTGGAAATTAAATCGAAATTTAAAGTCAAAAAAGACTGATTTCCCTATTCATGGAGAGCTCGGCATGTGTTACGACTGAGTCCAAAGCTCAAGCTTTGCTGACTCGATGGAAAGACAATTTAAACTTAATGAGCATCCAGACGATGATCTGATCGTGATCTTTGCTAGAAACCGGGTTCACCGCACTCTAAGAGAACCTGATCGTGATGTCATTCGTCCAGCTTCGTTGGATGAACTTAAGGCGCATATCAAAGGATTAAATCCCAAAAGCGCCTGGTTGTGACGGAATTTCTAATTGTATGATTAGGAATTTTCCGGATAACCAGGTGCAGTCATTATTGAATATCATCAACAATTCACTCGCCTCAAAAGATTTCCTCGAAGGTGGAAGCATGCCATCGTGGTCATGATCCCGAAAGAAGGTCAGAACCCGACCTTCCCGCAAAATTATCGACCAATCAGTTTGTTATGCTGTTCAGCTAAGTTGGCTGAAAAAATCGTTCTTGAAAGGCTTGACGATGAAGTGGAGGACAGAAATGTCCTACCGAATGAGCAGTTCGGCTTTCGTCGCGCTCACTCCACCGAGCTACAGGTTTTGAGGCTGGTGGAAAATACAATCTCTTCACTAAACACCAACAATAGTGCTCATATTGTCCTTCTAGACATAAGTAAAGCATTTGACAGAGTATGGCACGAAGGCCTGCTCTGCAAATTGATCGATTTCCACTTGCCTTTGAGCCTGGTGAAGTGGATAAAGTCGTTCCTCGTGGGTAGGACATTTCAGACCAAGGTTGACGATTTCCTCTCGGACCCGAGAGAAATTGAGGCCGGCGTTCCTCAGGGGGCAGTACTTTCTCCTGTATTATACGCACTCTTCACCTCCGATATACCACGAACCGAACACGTGAAAATCTCCCTGTTCGCCGATGATACGGCCTTACTTTCCTCGTCAGCCTAGTTGTTTATTTGCAGAATGCATTAAACGACCTCCAGCAGTGGTACCTGGAGTGGAAAATAAAGTTAAATCCCGATAAAACACAAGCGATCTCGATGGGTCGCAAGAGAAACAACCCGGAGAGGGAAGTGACTATCTCTGGAAGGGAGATAGAATGGTCGGAACAAGTCAAGTACTTAGGGGTTACTATGGATCGTCGGCTCACCTGGAAGCCGCATGTGAATATAATAAAAACAAAATTGCTAAGAAAATCGGCGCACTTTACCCTCTGATTAATAGAAGAAGTAAACTCTTTAAAAAAATAAAGTCAAGATCTATAAAATGATGTTCAGGCCTGTCATTTTGTATGCCTCGGCCGCTGGGATAAACCTCTAGGATTCAGCATTCGCGTCCTGGAACGGGCGCAAATGAAAGTCCTGAGGATGATAACGAATGCTCCGTGGTATGTGCGGAACGATCGGATACTTGAAGAATTGAACCTGCCTTCCATCAGGAGTATAATCAGAAACCGCAATCGGAAAGTATTAGATTGCTCAATAACCCACGAAAACCCCCTCGTGAGGGAAGCTACTGATTACAACATAGACGACCCCTCGCGCTTTAAACGTCCTAGGCACTCCGTGGAGTGATGGGCTATCTATCAACCTATCCCGGGTAGTGAAAGCTGCATCCTCTATAGAAATTTTATTTTTCAAAATCTAGATTCAAAATTCTTTCTCGGCCATTTTTGAGAACCGCCATCATGGGAAGGGCTGGAGACCGGTCTCCAGTCCTTATCCAGTCAAAATTCCAAATCCGTGAATGGCTGTTGCCCACTTGTTCGAAGCTCAAAGAGTAAGAGCCTTAGGGTTACACTCGTGTTAAGTAATAGTGATAGAAGATCCTGAACAAGGTTAGAAAGAAGTGGAAATATTAAATGGAGATTGAAAGACGCAATTCCGTGAACTGTACTGCAAATATTCAAACTATGTATTCAACCGAGTGTTTTAAAAATCAGCGTTATTTCCTTTTTTAGGTCATTTTCGATCTGATTCTTATAGAGTACAGGGCTTCGAGGGCAGTCAGGAAAACTATATATGTAATATAGTATGTATGAACGAAAGACCTCCCCCCTACAATCTATAATAGTAAAGGAGTACTAGTGCATCCCAATATGTTTAACAATACGTTGAAAATGCATGATAACAGTCAAATGCAAAAAGATTGAACCGCCTTCAGCCGTCAGATAAGTGTGTCGGATAAGTAAAGTATTGTGTGGTTTATTTGATATTAATTTAGTTTAATAATAATAGAATCTAGGGGTGACTGGGGATGATTCTTTACTTGTTGATTACCATTATAACACCAAATGCTGTTTGCTTTGAAAATTTCAAAAAATACACACTGTCTTTATTTACAATATTCATCAGGGTGTTTTTTTACGACTATGTATATATTTTTTTTCGCTGTCAACCGAAAATTTTGTTGGAAATGTAAAAAAAACCTGAAAATATGACCCATTAATATTAATATTAATATTAAGTACTTTCCCAGAGCGTGGAGAGATTTCCCATTTAAAATACACGTAAACTTTTTTTTTTTTTCAAATATCTATAACTCAGCGGCCTTTTTCATGCTATCATAACGTACAAAAGCGCGATTTACTCACAATTACATGCTCTACAAAAGTGCCCATTGCCTAAATTAGGGAAATTTTTAGAAAATTCTTGTTTTTTGACTTTACTTCATAATTGACTGAATTTATGTAAAACGTAAAATGTAAAAATTTAGAAATTTAATTTCCTACAAAAAAAAGTCCTATAAACCGAATCGCCAAGATTGATATTTTTCGAGATATAAAGCGTTAACTTTGTCGTAATATGAAAAGTTTGATTCGATAATTCTAAAAAATTTCACATTACGACAAAGTTAACGCTTTATATCTCGAGAAATATCAATCTCAGCGATTCGGTTTGAAGGATTTTTTTTGTAGAAAATTAAATTTCCTGAAGTTTGTCATTTACATTTTTTCCATAAATCCAGTCAAAAAAAACAAGAATTTTCTACAAAAATCAGATTTAGTGACCCGTACAATCTTACAGGTGCAGATTACAGCTACGTCGCAATAGGCACTTTTGTAGAGCATGTAAATCATGGTACGATATGATATCATGAGTTATAGATATAAGTTTACGTGTATTTTAAATGGGAAATCTTTCCACGCTCTGCGAAAGTACTTAATGTTAATATTAAAGGCTCAAATTTTCAGGGATTTTTTTTGGGAATTTCCAACAACATTTTCAGTTGGGAGCGAAAAAAAAACACCCTAATGTTTATCTTTTGTTTAAAAAAAAAACAGATGGAATAGCCCCCCCCTGAAAGATAAATATAATTATTTCATGTATCAATTGGATTATTTCCGACGAATTAACACGGAAAGAGGTAACTTCCAGCTAATAACACGAATAAACATTGTCTGAAAGTGGCAAAGAGTACCACAAGGCTTGGCCCAGAGTCCGCTTACTCGTTTCTATGCTCTGGTGATGGTTTCTTCAATTGAAATCGATGGCTTCTCTAAGTTGTATAAAATTCAGATGAAAAAAAATTAATAACAACGTTGAGCACTAACCTTGAGTGTAACGCTCTCCCCTGAAGCCTTGATCAAATCGATTATATCCTCTCTGGTCTTACCGTCGACCGGGGTACCGTTCACCTCCAATAATTTATCGCCGGGCAGCAATCCCGTCTCGTTATTGTGTTGCACTATCGCACCGGGTTCGGCGAAAATCACGGCGCGCATGCTCACGCCCAATTCCGAGCCACAATCTCCCGCGCCACCCGCGTTCGCGCACCTTTCGAGCACCATCGCACGACGAAGTGAAAAGCCGAAATCGTTCCGAGGAGGTTTTTGTCTCTGGATCGTTAGGATTCGCGGTTTCGGAAGCACTAGCGGTACGATGTCTGGTAGGGGCAGGTTCACGTCGTCAAAGTTGGCTGTTCTTGACCATCTGAAAAATTAAAAAAGTCAGGAGAAATTTCTCCATTTTCTGTGAGAAATGGTACTTGAAAACTGAAGATTATAAAATCTAAGAGAAAGTCATTTGGCGCCCAACGTGGGGCCGTAGTAATCGACTCCATAAAACTTTTCCTGTGATTATTACCACACACGGCATGAGCTAAGGAATTATTATTAGGAATTAAACTCTTCCATTTTTCATAATAGAATACAACTGGAATTCTCGAAAATTAATCAATTGATAGTTTTTCAGTATTAATTATAATCTATTGATAAAGGGGGTCGTACCTAATTTACAGTTTGGTATTAGGATATGTCCAACGTGGGGCTGGTTTGGTGTATTCCTTAAAACTTGAAAAAACAAAAAAGAGTTCACAGAAACTACTGCCTGGCCTTCAGATTGACCTCAATGTGACAGAAATTTCATTAAAAATGAAAAATGTCTTATTCCTAAGCTAGCTGACTGCGCAGTAGGTGAGACCGTAACCGCCTCGCCTCGGCCACCTCGCCGTATACGATTATTTGATTACGAAGCTGTAGATGAGCCACCAACTGATACTAAAGAATTGTTTGAAATAAACGTCTTCTAACCGAACAACTGGACATACCAGAATCACTCATGTAATCAACATCGAAGAACTCGAAATCATTTCAGACTACATGCAACCCCTATACTCATTCGAAAAACCATTCGAAACACGAATTGACGGATCTGGATGGGCCTCGAGTATAGAATCACAATCAACTGTGGACATAGTCTGGTATACAGACGGTTCAAAGACAGTTGAAGGAACGGGAGCAGGAATACATGGGGTAAGGCCAAGAAGGGATTACATAATACCACTTGGCAAATGATCCACGATATTCCAAGCTGAAACACATGCTATTATGGTATGCATTCAGAAGAATCTAGAAAGTGGTTATAGGAAAAAACACATCTACATTCTATCTGACTGTCAAAGTGCTATCAAAGCACTCAACTCTATACAGATAAAGTCTAAACGGGTCTGGGACTGCCTCCAGAACCTCATCGAGCTGGCAAAACACAACAAGGTCACCTTGATGTGGGTGCCAGGTCATAGAGGCATTGAAGGCAACGAAAAAGCGGACCAGCAAGCTAGACAAGCATCTGAAACGGTATTCACAGGGCCAGAACCTGTACACGGGATTATCAAAAACCGATGCAGGACCCTGATCGACGAGTGGATAAAAAAAAGACACCAACAATATTGGGATCAAACTGTCGGGCAATTACACAGCAAAGTCATGGTAGGGTATCCAAACCGGACCCTGACGGCTGACCTTCTGAACCTGAACAGAACGAAGGCACGTATAATAATAGGTCTGTTGACTGGACACTGCGGCCTAAGAAAACACCTAAACACCATGGGAGTACGCAGGGAAACCGTGGAGTGTAGGCTATGTGATGAAGAGGAGGAAACAGCATCTCATATTATCTTCGACTGTGACGCCCTAAGTAGTAGGCGACACAGAACCTTTGGAGAGATCAGCCCGGAAACAGACATGAATCCGAAGAACCTTATCAACAGGCTACTAAACCTAATTAAAGGCACAAACCTATTTGAATGAGGAACCACTGACGACAGAGTGATACAATAGACCCCAGCTGGTCACAGTGTCAAGGGAAGCTAAGTGCCAACCCTGTCTCTGGCTCGTCAGCTTTCAACCAACCAACCAACCCATGATTGATACCATTGAAAGTGAATTGGTCGCTCAATTTAAACAACTATCAAAATTCAATGATACGTGGTCATTTTTAAACAACATAAAAAAAATCTGAAAGGTCCATATTGGAAAAATCCTGTGCTGATTTGCAAACCAGTCTAACAGATAAGGGAAAATGTGACGTGTCTGGTTGTGAAACTTATGAGCATCAACCCATTATTAAAAGATATTCAATCAGCAGAGCCAATTAAAGTTCTCCGACTTATTAAATATAATGAATGGCAGGATATTTTCCCGAATGTGTGGACAGCACTTCGTATCTTGCTGACTATTCCTGTAACTGTCGCTAAAGGGGAACGAAGCTTCAGTAAATTAAAACTCATAAAATTTACTTACGTTCCACTATGTGTCAGGAAAGACTGACGGATCTTGGAATCTCGTCCATAGAAAATGCCATTCCGAATTGATAAAAACATTTGCAAGCGCAAAAGCTAGAAAATTAGCTAGCCATCTAGATTTCTCATTGGTTCTTTTTTTTTACTGTTTGCAGTATAACAGTGTGAATAAAAGTTGTCAAAGAAAATTATTGTTATTATTTCTTTCCTGTACAACTTTTCACCTCACCTCAGCAGGGCGAAAAGGCTAGCACAGTAGCGTTGTCGAGCGCGACAGTGTAGTGGACAACACTCCTTCCAACTCGAATGAGCAGAACACTGGCTATGTCAAGCGAGACAGACTCCACTGTACTTGTCCCGCAGATACACCTACTTATTTGGTACGTCTACCTGATACCATTCACAAATCCGTATGAGCAACTGTATAGTATATGAACACGGAACACTAAGGTTTTGTATGCAGAAGGGCACCGAACTTTAAGATCTCGCACCACCTAAAAATTTTGCTAGGGCCGCCACTGACTACAAATACCTTTAAAAATGAGAGTTAGCTAATGGTGTTTTCTATTCTGCTAATTTGATTCCAGCTTATACTATGAAGTGGATGGATTTTAATTATTTCAGTGAGGTACCGCAGACTGTGACCTACCCTGTACTGATGAGGTGCAAATACCCCCCCAGCGGTCTATAGGTGGTCAGCCTGAGTGAAGTGCTTAATATTTATCCATTTCGCAACAAACATTTGCCAAAGTACCTTGTAGGACTTTGCACCTTTATCAATCGGATGTAATCCAACGTCCGTCCGAGGCATTAGCCAGGGAAGTAGTTGTTTTATGATGGTTATTTGACAAATATACACTTATTTTATAGGTATTTGTAGTCAGCTGTCTAGAGGAATGAGACATTTTTCATTCATAATGAAATAATAGCTGGCTATAACGATATGTTACAGACTTATGTCTCTTCATATACCTTTCGGTTGGATATTTAGAATTTTTTAAGAGAGCGCAGTAACGAAGGTGATCGTTACCGGAATATGCATAATCGCTTCGAATTTCATGAATATGCATTCTTTATTGACATATTCAATCGGGAATATCGAAACGAATTGATAAGACGATATCTGGTGTGTAGAAACAAAATTCTATTCGTCTAGACAAAAGTAAACACCTTAATCTGAGAGCATTATTACAATGTATTCATGAAACAATCCAAAATGAAAAACAAATATATCGAAAATCAAGCAAATAAGTTCGAAAACAGGAACGGAAGCAACTTTAAACTTACTCCATAGTAACGTTGTTGGAGTGTCGATCAAATCACAAAATAAACTACGATGTTGCCGATTTGTAGCGATTCTGAGGTTCACTCGGTGTTATCTAATGAAGTATTCAGATAGATAATCTCCCTTTTTTTAATACGATATTCTCAGAATATCTTATATCAGTACCCAATATCTAAATACAGGTGTATTCAAAATATAAGCAACCAAAAGGAATATAAATAAATCTCATAAAGATTTTTGAAAGTAATTATTCGTCATTTAGGTTAAAAAAAATAGTCTGTAAAGAACATGTTTGCAAATTTTGCCAAATTTACCCTTTAATCTCTAGCGGTATGGCATTTAGCTTTCGCCGGTTTTTTTCAATCAAATACAAGAACCATAGGGTACAAAAATCTTTTGAAATCTGTAAATTTTCCGCAAAGTTTAATCAATCGTCCTGAGATAACGCCCCGACGTCCAGCAGAATAACTATCATTTTCGTTTCAATAATCATAGGTGTGCCATACTTGTAACAAATCACCTGGGGTTTTCGGTCATTGGCTCCCGGTCTATTAGTCTATATTCAACTCCCCCAATGGAAATGTTTGTATAGTAGGATATCCTTTAACAATTGTTGATACACCGTTGAAAACGACTTGTCAATTTCATAATATCAACGAAACATTGAGGAATTCCCCATTCAAATCACTCCGTTTGTTGTTAAATTTATTCAATTTTAATTTTCATTCGATGTTCGTCAAATTATCTAGCCTCTTTTAACTGAAATCGTCAGTTAGGACGACGTGACCACAATACTTTGACATATTAAGCATTCAAACCAAAAGTCAACTGTTAACTATCAATTCGGCATTTAATTTGAGAAAAGCAGGAACTCTGGATGGAAGTTCTCAATGCACTTTGTAGAATGAACTATTTTCATAATTTTAGAGAATAGAGATTGTCCTGAACAGGAAATCGTTTGAAAAATGGGAATCATTCGAGTTGATTTTGATATAGATGCCTCTTCAAAGCGCGTACGGAAAAAAGAGGTTTGTAGAAAAATGCATGTTGACTATTTAAACACAAATGCTGTTGAACTATATTCGAGAACGAATATTGATCCTTAGTCTTTTCCACTCACATAATATTTATCAATGCATCATTTTCTTTTCAGAAAATTATTCGTATGGTTAAAGGCGCACGATTTTTCGCTAATTCGTAACATACTGTTTACATATTGTTTACATATTGTTCGGAAATATTTCAGATAATCTCTAACAGCTCTTTATGCTGCTTGCTCTGAAAAATATGACAGAGTGACACTTCCAAATTTCTTACCTGTGGAATCCTTGCGACTCTCCAACGGGACTAAGCGAAAATGGAGGCGTAGCAAAGGACGAATTGGTGGTATCTGTCAAACTGTCCGCGCTTGGTGACGTCGAGGTGATGACCAGCAATTGCGATCCCATATCCTTTCCGTTCAGTCCGTTCTGAACCGGTAGGTTCTGATACGTGATCAGCTCGTTCTGAAGCGTATTCCGCACCAGATTCGTGTGATTTCGGTCTGTGGTATCGAAGCCGTTCGTATTAGACGCCAATCTTGGTTCTTCGTTTTCCTGAGTTACGTTTACCTAAGGAGTCAAATTTACTTACTGTGGGATCAATTCATTATTTTGCCAATTCAATTCAAAATTTATTCGTTACTAATAAACATAATGTTTTTCATTTTTTAAAGAAGGACCATAGTTTAATCGGAGACTACAGATCCAAAACCCGAATCTGAGGCCTCCGATGAGCTGAAACACCGACGATGTTTCCTTTAGCGCACTGGATGGAACGCAATTCCGAGCGTACTACAGACTCGGAGAGTACTCTTCTTAGTTCTGAACAAACAAAAGAAGGATGGGGAAATAAGGGACATCCAAATAAACCACCAGCACTTCAAGGCGGCCACACCAGTACTTCCAAGTGCTATTAGGGACTTCGAAGAGGCACTCATTCAGGAACCATGGACCCGACAGGGTGAAATGAAAGGTTTGGAAGAGGCAGGAGGAGAGCCATAGTGAAAATCCACGAATTACGGTATGCTTGAACACCCTCCTTACTCACCAGATCTAGCCCCTAGCGACTTTATTCTGTTCCCGAAGCTAGAAGTTGCGCCCGGAAGACAAAGATTTTCGTCAGATGAGGAGGCTATCACTTTCGTAAACAATTATTTTGCAGAGAAAGACGCCGAGTACTACTTGGATGGCAGATCAACTGAGACCCCCCGGGCCTGTAGACTGTGTAAACAAAACTTCCTTTAACGATTTAACGAACCAGTGAAGATATGGATCAGTGAAGATAAGGATCAGCGAAGATAAGGATCAGTTAAGATAAGGATCAGGGAAGATAAAAGGTCGAGGGAGGTAATTCTCGCATCGGCCTATTTACCTTCAGATAGTCCTGAACCATCACCCACGAAGCCTGCAGAGGAGCTGATAAGGCAAAAAGGACGGCTGCTTTTAATCAGTTGCAATGCCAACACGACACCAACGAAAAAGGGGAATTGCTGCTACAAGCCAATGTCCGTTGCAAAAAACCAGGAGGGAGATACAATAGCCTCCAAGTATATGAATGGAGAATGGAATGTGTATGAAGAGGAGAGTTGCTCCGACTACATTTTGAAATAAAGAGCACCATCACCACAGAAACTCATCGTAATCCAAGGAAAACAGAATTGGAGCATACTAGGCACACCTAGCGCGAAATCTTCCAAGGATGCGAAGAACGATACGTACAGGTAGGAACCTCGAACTGGCACACTGGCACAGTCGTACAACAAAAAATAAACATTGCCAAGAACTGGAAAGTAAGAAGACTACAAGAACGCTCTGACCAGGTATAAAAAAGTACATGAACAAAGCCAAAAGGGACCCAAATAGAGATATAAACTATTCAAGAGAATGCCAGATTTTAAAGAATTATCTCTAAGGATAGACATCCTAGAAAATAAACAAGGAGAATACACCACTACAGGAGAAGAAACAATGAAGTTCACTTTCCTGGGCTCAGATAGATCAGACACCCGCTAATGAAAATGGACTGGAGGCTCTGAAAAGAGGTTCCAGGGAAAGTTGGACCTATGACAAAGTTCAATGGGTAATAAGCTCATTTGAACACTACAAATCACCGGGACCGAACGGATTTAACCCAGATGCAGCGTGGCTCCTGGGCATATTCCAAAGCCATGAAGGGTAATCTTCATACCAATACCTGAAAAACTGGCAGGAAGCGGCCGAGTCCATAAGACCAATTTGTTTCTAGAAAAGAAGATGTATAGGCATATATAGGTGGAAAGACCACTGCCTCGCAACCAATACGCATACAGGACCGGCAGCTCAACAGAGACAGCACTCCACCAACTGGTAGAGAAAGTGAAGTACCACTAGCGGCCTTTCTAGATATATGAGCTTTCATCAATACTTATATAGACTCAATCATCAGGTCTCAGGAACCTCGTGCGGCCTGGATACTACACTAATAAACGGGATGATCCCCAAAACCTTAATGGAGAAAACTATAGTTGCCCGAGCGTCCAGAAGATGCCCTCAGATGGGAGTTATTTCTTCAGTCTTGGAATCTAGTTATCCTAGAACAGGGGAAATACATCACCACGGTTAGGGATCGCATGCAAGAGGCCCTAAACTTGGTAACAAGATGGACGGACTTGGAGGGACTGTACATCAACCCTCAAAAAGCCACTCGAAGACGGAAACTAATAGGCCTAGGGCCCATAAAACTTCGAGGAGAATCTCTACAGACTAAGGAAGAGGTCAACTATCTCGGGATGATTCGAAACTGACCCGGAACCAATATCTGACGAGAAATGTGGAGATCACACTAATTTTGGCAAGGTACTTCTTTGGGAAAAAAATAGAGACTAAGACCCCAATAACACACTGGGTGTACAAGATAGCGGTGAAGCAGGCCATAATGTACTCTTCCTTGGTGTGGTGGTCAAAGGCACAACAAAGAAGCGTCATAACAAAACTAGGCAAAGTAAGTAGTCGTTTGTGCATAGGTATCACAGGGGCAATGAGATCAACGCCCTCTGGAGCCATGGAGACAGTTAGTGGTACAAGGGAAGGTGTCTTCACATTGAAAAACACACTGGACATCAGAACTGAATGAAATAACGCAGAATTCAACATCATTCAACTATAAATGTGTAGTATTCCAGTGGCGTTGATTTATTGTAGTTTATTTATAAGTTTGGATATATTCAATTTTCATGAAAAAAACTTTCTTTGTAAATAAAAGACCCTCTATGTATTTTTTAAAGGACTGTTTGTCCATATTCATACTAACCCAAAGCAAAATATTTCTTAATTCGATGACTATAAAATCATATAGTAGTCGCTTAGACTAATTCGAATTGAACATATTTCAAAATGACAAATTTAAATAAGAAGAAAGCGCTCCTGTTCAGGATGAAAATTGCTCATCACGGAAGGGTTGAAAAGGAGAGCAATATGTTTATCTGGCAAATCACAATGTTGCTCTAAACTAGAATGATCTACTAACTCGTTACTTCCGAACTCGTTGTCTAGTTCTTGTTTACTTACAATTTGGTTTAAAAAAAATTAAAATCGTTGGGGAACATTCAGTAATGATTTTTGCTCACATGTTTGCGCATATTTTGGTTCCAGAACATTGAAATTTCATCTTTTAAAAGTGTAAATCTCTTTTATTTCTGAAGGCAGCCTAATGTAAAATTTTAAACAAAAAGAATAAAAATCGTCAACTACCTCCTCAGCTCTTATAGAGGTGTGAGCAGATATATCTAGATATATTTTTTCATTTGGTGAAAAATAGATAGAAAATAGAATGTCAATTTTTATTACTCTTGTAACCTTTCAATTTGTCTGAAACTACTTTGAGATAATATCAATCAACAATATCTTTGACAACCTGGCAAATTCCTGCTACCATGCAACTAGTGGCATACTTCCTGAAAAGGTTATCTTCTGGCAAATACCAGGAATTACTGGAAAATTGGCAACCCTGATCGGAATATGAACCGGGTCCAGGACTGTCCCTTGGGGTACCAAAGCATTCAGCACGTGCGTCTGCAGAAGACTGGATCCGGGAAAAACATGAACACTACTGGAATAATATCCCAAACACGGGAAAGAATACATTGAAGGCCCGTGCCGGAAAAAAACAGCAGTCCTGTTAACTTTGAACGGGGAGCAATTGAAAATCATAACGGGGGTCATGACTGGACATGCGCCAGTAAAAAAGCACCTCAATGGCTACCAGTCTCACACATACTGTGCAACTGCGGAGCTCTGGATCACAGAGACAACAATAAATTGGTGAACCAAAACTATACAGCAGCCAACCGGTAAAGGACTTGTACAAGGCACGAAATTATTGAAATGGGTACGATTAGGTTGAGACATGATGTGGAAAATCAGTAAAAAACACTTTTATTACCGAGATTGATCACTAAAAACAATAATACCGTTGAAAAAAACTATTTCCGCCATAAATGTTTCGTTAAAAATGACTTTAAAAATTTGTTATATTCTCCAACCGCTCGGAGTCGCATTTCGGTAGCGTGACGTCACGATACTGTTGGGACTCGGACCCGATACATGCATCGTATCATTCAAAACAATTCCTGTTTGGATTGTGCAGGTGCGAAAGGTAAAAATATAAGACGAATCGATAGTAATGGGAATAATATTATTAAAATCGAGAGAATCAGGATATTTTATAGATTTTTTTATTGGGAAAATCCCTGTCGTTCAGGGGTTGTAAACATGCGATAGCTTTTTAATGAGGTTACATCGCCGGGACGAAGAACCTGCTGTTACCGAAGTACTGTGATATTGAAAAAAAAAAGTTTTGTCTGCAGTAGGAACAACTAAAAAAATTCATCAAAGTAAAATTCGATAATTCTGCTGTTGTTTCTGCGCCATACACAAACGATGCGAAAAAAATTTCTTACTCGAATTTTTAGTGACAGATCAGGAAAAACAAATTGACAAGCAGTTTACTCGATATTATTATAATATTGAAGAGCGTGAAATCATGCGTTTGTCTATTCATCAAATCGTAATAGAATTAAAATAAAAACTTTTTAACAAAAAATTAAACCGACAAAATACGGAACTGAAAAGTAAAAAATAAAATAAACCTTCTTAGTCTCAATAACTAAGCTCCTAAACTAATGTACGTAACTAATTTTGAGTCGGCGCCAAACAAACAAGCAAATGAATTAGGTAAGGCATAAAATGATGGCATCGAGTTGGGCGGTGACATTCTGATAATTTTTTTGAAGTAATTTAATGATCTTCGTTGATTGTTTGTTTGGCGCCGACTCAAAATTAGTTAGTTACATTAGTTTAGGAGCTTAGTTATTGAGACTAAGAAGGTTTATTTTATTTTTTACTTTTCAGTTCCGTATTTCGTCGGTTTAATTTTTTGTTGAAAAGTTTTTATTTTTCAATTTTTTGTGGCTGAAATCTACTAATTACTAACTGCTTGTTTTTTTATTACTTCCAAAATACTTACTTACTCACCTTACTTCAACTATTACCCGTTAAATAATATGATTATCCACTTTTACTATTTTTTGTAATATAAATTATCTTTGTTGTTCTGGTTAGTTTATTTCATTACTTTGTATATCATTCCATCCTCTCATAGAATATAATGATTGTGATAATGACACTAGCGATCTGTCATTGTCAACTACATATGTGTGCCAATGTTCACAAGTGAAAAATCAATTATCCCCTATTTTTCTACCCGTAAGGGTGGATAATTCCATTCGAAATCCAAATATGATCAACTATGAGGTATACCCTATCTCATAAAAAAATAATCCTCCAAATCGAAGAGCCCAGTACAAAGTTATGCCTGATAGAATCGGTTAACGGACCAGAATTCAGAGGGTGAGTGATCAATATCCTTCATTTTGCTACTCTTAGGGGTGGATTTCATCTTTTAAATTCAAATGGGACCTTGATTTGTTGTGTAGCATATCGATATATCGATTTATAAGTCTTCAATGATACCTTTCTGAAAAATATTACCGTAAAAGAAATTATTTGAAATTACTATGGTACTGTCAGAAAAACAGCGAATAGAAGTTTTGATTGATCATAGGTTACAGCGATCGTAAAAGAAGTATGGCAGAAGTATGCGACATCTTTAATGAAAAATATCCTGATCGCGAACCAATAAGCAAATCGACGGTAAGCAAAATATTACATATTTTTTTGACGGTACTCGAAGTACACCCTAGCCACTGAAAAAAGAATTATCGGAATCGGACGTCTCAGTAAAAAGTTATGCGTGATAATACATAAAAAAATAATAAAAAAAAATATACGCGTCGACTAGAGAACCTCTTCCTTTTTGGTTTCGTCGGTTAAAAACCGAATCAATCTTCCGCTGATGAATTTAATATTTTCGCGAGCACTGTTTTGACACAAAAATTGTGTGAATTAGCAGAACTTTCGAGTAGGTCTCAAAACGACTCTTCATTGTGTGGCGATATGGTTGACTTACAGTCTCATTGTAATTGCTCATTGAAAAAGTGGGGCAGAACTTCTTTTTTAATGAATACTGTATGTAGTTTTCGATATCATCCTTTAAAGTGAAATTATCCTCGCAGCAAAACAATTGTGTTGTTTTCTTCGAAGGGCACGCAAAAAAATATTTTTGCGGTGTTTTTCTTGTTGAATTATCACAACTAGGTACATAACACCAACGGTAACTCATTTTTGGAGTAGGCATTTTGAAAATAACAGAATTAGTATTGATAACGACACGAACAATAAACACAACAGTATTGTGACGTCACGCTCTGTCTCCAAGGCCATGGAGGCGTTTTGAAACTCGGCGTTTTCAAAACGCTGTAGCATTCTCAAAAATTCTTTGTGAAACGTAAGAAAAAAAATTTAATAATAAAGTCGTATGCGTAGATTCCAAATATACAATTAAAAAAAATTCATGTCTCAAGCTAATTAGAGAAAACAACAGGCAAAATACAACCATGTCATTGGAGGTCATGACCAGATTAGTGTACAGGGTGGACTTTTTAATGGGTACATCTAAGGTGCAGAAGCACGGACTCCAGACTCAGGGATATTAATTATAAGTAACGTGCAATGCGCCGAAAAAATCATTAGATTTTAACTAACAAATAAATCTAGAAGTTTATAATTTAAATCAATCGATACAATCGGAAACAGGACCCCATTCGATATTTACCTTTGGTGTTTTAAGTATGCCCCTCTTGGGCGGTTTAGGTGGTAGAGGCGGTAAGTTCTTTTGATTGTGGGGATTGTTGAGGGAATTGAGACTAGTTTCCGAACTGTCCGACTGGGTGTAACCATCGTTGTTGTGATGGTGGCCGGAAGGTAGGGGCGATCCGGGAGTGGTCGAAATGGGTGAATCCGTCCGTTCCAGGCTCGCGAGGAAATCGGCCGTGTAGTCGGCGGTGATGCCGGACGGCAGTTTCTCCTTGTCTTTTCGGCGACCGCGAATTTTCAGAGATCGCCTCACCTGAAAAAAAAATGAAGTTTCGAAACGTGAGCATGAACTACTTAAAGATGTATGTGTTTTGGTTGTGAAAGCGGAAAATCGTTTCATTATTAGAGAGTTATTATAACTTAGAAATAAGCGCTAACTTCATTAAAATATCTGCTGATGAAGTATTCCCCAAAACTATTTCAAAATTGAACTATTGCAAGGCGACTTAATACATTTTTTATCATACCAAAAAAAAAATTGTCAACATGATTCGTGTGTTGTTTTCTTCTTAGAAAACTTGTTAATTGCCCATTTATGTACTTTCATCATGAATAAACAAACAGAAAAAAAATATATGTAATTGTCCCTTTCAACATATTTTATTACGAGAAGGAACCTACTGTTCTTGTGAGTATCCTGTTGTCTACATTTTCTTCTGTTTATGTTGTTTCTATATTTTTTATTTTATAATTTTATCCACGATATTTTAGAGCTATTTACAATGTATGTAATTTTCCAACTTATTTGCACTTTTTTCCATTTATCTTAAAATCCAATGTTGTTACCTTATTATTCATTTTGAGTAATAATCATAATCCCCTTTGTAGTGCCCTGAGGATGACTTTATAAAAGTCGAAACGTCGGCAACAGATCTATAGTGGTTTTAGTCATTTTGACCTTCTTTCATCTTCTTTCATCTTATTGGACTTGACAAGTAGTACATGCATAACAAATTTTTGGTATTTGAAAGATGGCCACAGAAAACTGAGAAATGTGCTCGGGACAGAAATTATAAATAATGCAGATGTTGAATTTTCAGACATTGTGTATAAATCAAATCAGATAAACATAATTTGATACGAAAACAAAACGTAAGAACTTTAGAAATCGACACAGGTGTGACAGAAATGTGACAAATAAAATTATAGCAATAAGGACTAAACAGTTTCGTCTTATGTAAAAAAGCATGAGGTGCTTGATATCAGTTACTTAATACCATAATGAAAATTGAGTAAAGACCACCCCACGCTTTTTTACACAAGATGAATTTTTTTGGTCAATGACTTTTTTTTAGTCCTTATTGCTATATAAGGGTATTTTTAGGTTTCTAAACTATAATTTTATATCCAACTATTTAATTCATATTGCTACAAAAGACGAATAAAAAAAAAGTTAAAAAAACTGTACTTTCGACCACGGAAAAAAATAACTATAATTAAGGAAAAAAAGTTTCAAACCTTTCACCCGACAAGGGATAATAAAATAAACAAGTTAGGTGCTGATCGCTATCATCGTCTTATCGAGTCAGACAAGTCTTTTGATATGTTAGATATTCCTGTTTATTTAGTTCTAGAAGTCTTCTGGTTGTTTCACATTAATAGCGTTATAATTCAATTCAAATGCCGTGGCATCTCCATTGTTTTTATCTGTCTATCAAATTGAAGTGTTTGCCTTTTGTAGTTGACAACACACGACTACGGCATTTGAATTGAATTGAATAACATTATTAATGTGAAACAGCCAGAAGACTTCAATATAACTAAATAAAGAAGTAATATCTAACATATCAAAAGACTTGTCTTACTCAATAAGACGAGGATAGCAATCAGTACTTAACTTGTTTCTTTTTTTTTTATTTATCCCTTGTCGGGTGAAAGGTTTGGAACTGTTTTCCTTTTATTATAGTTATTTTTTTCCGTAGTCGAGTTCTAGTTTTAATTTTTTTTTTTTTTTTAGAGTGACATTACAACTCATAAAGATGAATGAGGCAAAGACGAATGTTTTCCAAAAGAGAGTACTCACCAGAAATCATTCGTAACATTGACGCAGGAGAGACATCGCATTCACTAGGTCTTCAATAAATTTTTGTCGACGAAAATCTATTTCTTTTGAGTTAGGGCCTTTTCAGAATATCTATCAGATGTAGTTCAATGTCCAGCGTGGCTTTAGCCGGGGAAGTAGTTGTTTTCTGTTAGACATTCACAAAAAATAACTTCATTTTAATCGTGGATTTTTCAATTCACAAAAAAATATTTCTATCAATATTCAATTGAGAATGTTTCCCTTTTCAACATGAATACCCCACAAGAGGTTATCTTGACTATGGAAGATAGTGACTAAAGTTTATCTTTCAGTCGCAGATGATTCCACATCTGATTTTATGAACATCCTGTTTATATTTTCAACAAATCAATCTATCATACCCCATGACAGGTTTTAATGTCAGAAAACACTAATTTCAAAGTGTATCTCTAAAAGAAATGATTCTAACTTTTTCCATCTTTGCAAAGTGAGATTGCTCCTTGAAAATGTGTTTCCCATTTCTTCCGGTCTTCCTGATGATCGTGGAAGCGTGAAATAGATACTATCTGAAAAAAATTAACCCCTGCGTCAATTTACAATGATTTCTGGTCTTTTTGGAAAACATTCTTCTTTGCCTCATTCATCTTTATGAGTTCTCAATTAAGACTGGAATAGAAAATCAAATAACTATCTGAATGAAAATGCAAATTTTCAATTTCAGATTTTTTCTTTTGAGTTAGGGCCTTTTCAGAATATCTATCAGATGTAGTTCAATGTCCAGCGTGGCTTTAGCCGGGGAAGTAGTTGTTTTCTGTTAGACATTTACAAGAAATAACTTCATTTTAATCGTGGATTTTTCAATTCACAAAAAAAAAATTATATCAATATTCAATTGAGAATGTTGTTTCCCTTTTCAACATGAATACCCCACAAGAGGTTATCTTGACGATGAAAGATAGTGACTAAAGTTTATCTTTCAGTCGCAGATGATTCCACATCTGATTTTATGAACATCCTGTTTATATTTTCAACAAATCAATCTATCGTACCCCATGACAGGTTTTAATGTCAGAAAACACTAATTTCAAAGTGTATCTCCAAAAGAAATGATTCTAACTTTTTCCATCTTTGCAGAGTGAGATTGCTCCTTGAAAATGTGTTTCCCTTTTCTTCCGGTCTTCCTGATGATCGTGGAAGCGTGAAATAGATTTTCGTCGACAAAAATGTATTGAAGACCTAGTGAATGCGATGTCTCTCCTGCGTCAATGTTACGAATGATTTCTGGTGAGTACTCTCTTTTAGAAAACATTCTTCTTGCCTCATTCATCTTTATGAGTTCTCAATTGAGACTGGAATAGAAAATCAAATAACTATCTGAATGAAAATGCAAATTTTCAATTTCAGATTTTCTTTTAGTTAGGGCCTTTTCAGAATATCTATCAGATGTAGTTCAATGCCCAGCGTGGCTTTAGCGAGGAAGTAGTTGTTTTCTGTTAGACATTCACAAAAAATAACTTCATTTTAATCGTGGATTTTTCAATTCACAAAAAAATCTTTCTATCAATATTCAATTGAGAATGTTTCCCTTTTCAACATGAATACCCCACAAGAGGTTATCTTGACGATGGAAGATAGTGACTAAAGTTTATCTTTCAGTCGCAGATGATTCCACATCTGATTTTATGAACATCCTGTTTATATTTTCAACAAATCTATGTATACTTGCTTCTTGAACTGTTGATAGGGCGTTATTTTTTTGCGATATAATCTGACCGTTATGATCTGGCAGTCCATAGAAGTCATTTTGAATGTTTACAATTTCATCTTCATCGACATTCGTTATTATGTTATCTATTGTAACGTAAATAAACTTAACTTGGTTTAAATAATTTATTTCACACTGAATCTACAACTTAATTTATATTACTACGCCACTGTATAGCTCGATGGTATGGGCTCGTTCAGACTGTCCACTCCCTCTTGAGGGCTCTCTATTTATCTCCGATACAGCATTCTCGATGTTTCGAATTCTTCCAGTTGGCGACGGCATGTTCCAATTGTTTCCAATATTGACCGTTGCATTACGCGGAAGAGGGACTGGATGGTTCTCGAATATCTCCGGGGATGATCTCATCGCTGTCGACGGCAACATGTGAGGCGACAGGTCCGGCCTAGGTTCGTTACATTGCCCCCTTCTTAAAGACATTTCGTCCCGAAATTTCATCCTTGGAGTGTGACGATATCTGCATGACTCCCCATATCTGCACCGTGAAGTTCGATGGAAGTAACACTCCACGGTCTTCATGATCGGTCGTGGAAGAGGGTTACAGCAAACCAAAATCTTGACGCCGCTGGATCTGAATATCGCCTCCAGCATACTTCTTATGACTCCCCAGTCCAACCCATCAATACCACAGGACAATTTTGGAATTGCTAGATCCACCAGATTCTGGTCCACCATAGTATCTCTTAGTTTGGTGAGACTCTTCGACATCTTCATGGACGGTTTATCTTGGGAATGCCTCTTGGTAACTAGGTAGTAGATGTTTCTCTGGCCTTTCTTCAACTGTAGCACCCACCAACTTCTGGATTCTGCTCCCGCAGTGTTTGGAGTTGACCAAATTTCTTGGAGAACACTACGGCGATGCCCTGGACATTCGAAGATCTTCTGCCACACAGTGCGCTAGTGCGTAGTCAGCAGGCACCTCAAAAAGGTCTCGTGACTCCTCTCTAGTAACCCATGTAGAACTTTCTGCCCGTTTGAATACAAGGACATAAACTTCTCGAACGTCATATCATCCTCCGGTGGCTTGAGGGTGCGAACTTGGTCATGGTTTCCAGCGTAAGGGGCCAACCTGTTGAAATGGACGACCTGGTTTCCCTCGGGGTGGCTTATGGATTCGGTACACAAGGTCGTTTATCCTTTTCACGATCTTATACGGGCCTTCCACGGTTCCGCAACTTTGGTATAGTCCACGACGACGTTTGGGGTTGTACAGCCAAACCAGGTCATCAACCTCAAACCCTCCAGCGTCGGCCTTGATGTCATAGGTCTTCTTCATTTTATCGCTGGCACTCTGGATGTTCAACGGACTCGTTCGTGGATGTCGTCCATTCTCTGCCGAAGTTTGCTGACGTAGTCCTCTCCCGCAGTGTCTTGTCCTGGCGGTATCCCAAACTTCAGGTCACAAGGCAGTCGCAGTTCTCGGCCCATTATAATACTAGCAGGAGTTTGACCGGTTGACTCGTGTACTGCGGATCGATAGGCCATCAGGAACAAATGAAGATACTGGTCCCAGTCTCTTTGATGGTCAGAGACAACCTTGGACAAGTGGCGGTTGATCGTCCTGTTCATCCGTTCCACCATTCCATCGGACTGCGGATGTAGGGCCGTGGTTCTTGTCTTGCGGATGTTCAGCAGTAGACATATTTCTTGGAAAAGGTTGGATTCGAAATTTCTGCCTTGATCCGAGTGCAGCTCCATTGGAATACCGAATCGACATATCCATTCTTTACCAAGACGTCGGCGACGGTGATGGCTTCCTGGTTGGGCAGGGCATAGGCTTCCGCCCACTTACTGAAGTAGTCCATTGCCACAAGGATGTATTTATTTCCGTGGTCGGATACGGGGAAACGGGCCGGCGATGTCAATGGCGATTCTCTCGAACGGGCTGCCTACGTTGTACTGACGCATCGGGGCCTTGGGGCGTATTCGAGGGTCCATTGCTAGCAGCGCATCAGCGCACTTTCTGCACCAGTCTGGACGTCAGCGACAATTGGCCCAGTAAAACCGTTGCCTCACTTTCTGCAGGGTCTTCGTCACTCCCAGATGTCCTCCGGCGACTCCATCATGGTTTCCGCAGCACTTCCTCTCTTCTGTTCCTGGGAACAATTATTTGGCGTCTGTCTTCCCCACCAATATCGGCCTCCAACACGTTTCAGGATCCCATTGTCAGAATAAAGAGAGTTCCATTGTGCCCAATAGGACTTAACAGCCGGCGGTAACCTGCGACTTCCTGCCATGATGGTCTTCGATTGCCCTTCTTCCAGTTGATGACTAAGCCAAGGTCGGGGTCTCTTTCTTGGTCTTTCTGGATCTTGCTGTCATTCAGTTGTCATCCATTGCCGCGGTTCTGCAAAGTGTTGCTTCTTTCTCTTCTGCTCGTCGGCAATGTGAGCAATCATCTGGACACGGTCTTCGCGACAAGGCATCTGCATTCTTATGGCTAGTTCCGGCTCGATGTTCGATCTCGAAATCGAATTCTTGGAGTCTCTCGATCAACGTGCTACTTGACCCTCAGGATTTTTGAACTGAAGAGCCATTTGAGGCTGCATGGTCAGTTCTCAACAGGAATCTTCTTCCATACACGTACTTGTAGAAGTGCTCCACTCCCTTTACAACAGCTAACAGCTCTCGCCTGGTGACACAGTAATTGCGCTCTGGTTTTGCTAAGCGTCTTGCTGAAATAACCAATGACCTTCTCCTGTCCCTCCTGGATCTGAGATGGGACAGCTCCAAGTCCCACGTTGCTGGCGTCCGTATCCAAAATGAATTTCCCTTCGGGTAGGGGATAGCTCAGTACAGGTGCGTTGATCAAAGCTCCTTTCAGCTTCCTGAATGAGTCTTGACATTCTTCGGACCACTGGAACTTTGTTTGGCCCTCCGTGAGCCTGGTCAGTGGTTTAGCGATGTTGGCGAATCCCAGCACATATCGGCGATAGTATGTGCATAAACCAAGGAAACTTCGAAGTTGGTGAATGTCTTTTGGGATGGGCCAATCCTTAACAACTTTGATCTTTTGGTCATCCACTGCTACTCCTTCCCCAGAGACAACGTGGCCGAGGTATCGTACTTTTTTTTTGGAACAGATGGCATTTCTTAGGGCTCAGCTTCAATCCGGAGTTCCTCAGTCGCAGGAATACTTCCTCCAAGTTTTCACGTGGTCCTCGAACGATCTGCCGACCACAATTATGTCGTCGAGATACACTAGACACGTGTTCCATGAGAGTCCCTTCAGCACTGTCTCCATCAATCTTTCGAATGTGGCGGGAGCATTACAGAGCCGAATGGCATAACGGTGAACTGCCACAATCCTGAGCTGATGGTAAAGCAGTCTTTTCTCGATCTTCCTGAGCCAGTTCTACTTGCCAATATCCACTCTTCAGATCAAGGGTCGAGAAAATCGTGGAACCAGCCAACGTGTCTAGGGTGTCATCTATTCTTGGGAGAGGGTAACTGTCCTTCTTCGTGACATTATTAAGTTGGCGATAGTCTACACAAAAGCGTGTCGATCCATCCTTTTCTTCACCAGTACGACTGGAGAGGACCGGGACTGTCAGATGGTTCGATAACTCCTTCTTTCCCATATCGCTGACTATTTTGTCAGCCTCTTCCTTCTTGGCAAGAGGAAGTCTTCTTGCTGATTGCCGGATCGGTCGGGCACCCCAGTATCAATCTTGTGCTGGACCACATTAGTTCGACCTCCTTTTCCTTGTCCGGTATCGAAGATGTCTTGGTACTTTTGACTAAATCTCTTAGTTTGGGCTGTTGAGCTGGTTTTATATCTTTGGAAGAGATGGCAACTAATTTTCTAGTTCTGTGGGCAAGTTGTTGGGTTGGCTAATCGTACCTCGTACGCCCCGGATCACAGATGAAACTGACGAGCAGTGCCCTAAAATTGTTCCTTTCTTTAAGGTCACTGGAAAGTAATTGACATTCATGACCCTTACCGGTACCAATTTTTCAGCACGTAACAGGGTTTTCCCTAGGGCAATCCCTCGTCAATTTTCTCATCATGAAGTTTGGGCTCGAACATCACCACGTCTCCACTGCTCGCACTCCCGTCAGGCGAGCCTCCAGGATGGTTTCAGCCCTCTCAGGTACGCTTACATCCTCAGCCAACAGCACACGGATCAACTCTTCACTTCTCCCATGAAGTACCAGCTCTTCTCCGTTGACGTAGGACGCCGTCTTTGAAATCAATTCAAACCCTCTGGAATTCATGATGTCCATTCCGATGATTGCATCGTCTTCGATGTCCGCTACAAGTGCCTGATGTTTCACTTTAGTGCTGCCCAAAATTATTTCAATCGGTAGCTCGCCATATACAGTAGCTGGCTCCCTGTTGCTGTGCGTAGCTTCAAGTTGTCGTTCAATTCGTTCCGGTGTTCTGGCAAAGGAAGGCCGAGAATTGTCCTAGTCGCACCTGTATCTAGCAGCATGGTGCAAGGCTCGTTATTGATGAGACCGTCTACGAAACACCTCTGTTCTGTCGTTGCAGGATAGCGACATATGCGTTGTTAACTGGGGCTTGCTGGACACAGGCCGACGATTGCCCCTTCTCGTCGACCTTCTTTAGTTTTCCTGCATCGGAGTCGTGTTTTTCGAATGTTGGACATTTGCTACGCACATGTCCAATTTTACAATTCCAGCATCTTATCTGTCTTTTCTCAGGCAAAACTTCCTTATCACTTCCTTATGGCAGCTTCCAAATTAGCAGGCTCCTGTGAGTCTTCCTCAATCATTCGGACTTTACTCTGGCTTTTGCAAGATTGTTTCGCTGCCTCGAATTCCAAAGCCGTGCCAGTGCGTCTACGAGATGTGTTGGACGGGCTAGTGTCAACGCTTGTCTGGTTTCTTGGTCACGGAGTCCATCCAGGAATGCTTGAACCGCTAGTCACTCCATTACATTTTCCGGTGTGGCTGGATATCCGAGACAAACCAAGCGTGCAATGTCAGTTTCGAATTCTTGTAAGAATACGCCCGACAGTTTGCATCGATTTTTCAGCTGGTCGAGTGGTATACGTGTTCCAAATGGGCGTGGCCATATCGTAATTCTAGATGTTTAATCAGCTGATCATAGTCCTCCTGTTCTTGGGTGGTGAGAGTTTGTAGAATATTTGTCGCTTCTCCACGTAATGCAAGTGTCAGTGCTACAGCTCTTTCCCCTGCATTCCATCCGTTTGCTTTGGCCGCTGCTTCAAACTGCCGGCGGTAATTGGCCCATGGAGTTTTCCGTCGAACTGAGGCGGCTTCATGGAAGCTTCCCTATTTCCGAAATGACCTTGACATCTTTTATTCCCTCTTGAACTTTATCCAAGTTCAAACTCAAGTCCAGCATTGCATTTTCGTTAACCATCTCTGTGGGGCGCACTATTAATTCGTTTTTCAGCTTACTGATCGTTTCCTTCATTTTGTCCATTTCTGCCTCGACCCCATCTTTGATTTTATCCACCTCCGTGTTCATTTGCTCCCTAATTTTATCTATCTCTGTCTCAACGGTTCCCATTCTTTCTTCTAGAAAATTAGCCACACCACACAATTCTTTTTTAGGCCTTCTGTGTTTCCAGGAACTTCTCTTCCAGGCTTCTTGAATTTTCTAGAAGCTTCTCTTCCAGATTTCTAGAATTTTCTTGAAGCTTCTCTTCCAGATTTCTAGCATTTTCTTCCAGGCTTCTTGAATTTTCTAGAAGCTTCTCTTCAGATTTCTAGAATTTTCTTGAAGCTTCTCTTCCAGATTTCTAGAATTTTCTTCCAGGCTTCTTGAATTTTCTAGAAGCTTCTCTTCAGATTTCTAGAATTTTCTTGAAGCTTCTCTTCCAGATTTCTAGCATTTTCTTCCAGACTTCTTGAATTTTCTAGAAGCTTCTCTTCCAGATTTCTAGAATTTTGTTGCAGTTCTTCTTTCACGGATTTAGTAGTTTCTTCGAGTTTATTCATTACCAAACTTAAATCACCTCCGGAACTTCGAATAAAATGTTTCGGGTCCTCACCTTCTTGTATAAGTCCTTCTGCAAGTCTTTCCTGGAGTACTTGCTTTTACCCGTTGTTTCCAGTTCCCTTTCCCCCAATTCCTGTTTCAATTCCGCTACCTTCAAGTCCGCAAGGCGCACTTTTCTTGAACACATTTTGTCTTTGACGAGGTATCAGTCTGTTTCACACGAAAAGTTTATCAGTTTGTTAAAATTCACTTCGCGAATTCTTTCACGGGCCACCAGTCTATTGTCTGTTTCACGCGAAGAGTGTATCAGTTTATATTCCCACGCACAATTGTCCACTTCGGAAATCGGGCCACTGCCTATTTTTTTGTTCACGCGAACAGTGTATCAGTTTATATTCCACACAATTGTCCACTTCGCGAAAACCGGCCACTGTCTATTTTGGACGTACAAAGGTCTATCAATTTATTTTTCTGACTATCCACTCCACGATCCTTGTTTTATTTTCAAAATCTCACTTCCGACACCAATTGTAACGTAAATAAACTTAACTTGGTTTAAATAATTTATTTCACACTGGATCTACAACTTAATTTATATTACGACGCCACTCTATGGCTCGATGGTATGGGCCCGTTCAGACTGTCCACTCCTCTTGAGGCTCTCTATTTATCTCCGATACAGCATTCTCGATGTTTCGAATTCTTCCAGTTGGCGACGGCATGTTCCAATTGTTTCCAATATTGACCGTTGCATTACGCGGAAGAGGGACTGGATGGTTCTCGAATATCTCCGGGGATGATCTCATCGCTGTCGACGGCAACATGTGAGGCGACAGGTCCGGCCTAGGTTCGTTACACTATGATCGTCTCTGAATTACATGTTATCCTAGTGGGAGTGGTTATTGTTATGTGGAGGTTGAATATTCCTAGTAGGGAGATAAATTATTTCTTGTTATCGTTATCGATTTTAAGATCTATATTGAAATCTACTTTAATTATAATTTTATGATTGAGATACTGATTGTTCAATTCGGTGATTAGGTCATATAGTATGGTTCAAAAAAACATTCAACTCACTAGTTGGCGCTCTATATATACAAAATATGATCATTTTATTAATTGTATCCATCGCAGCTGTGAATTCCATATCTTTTTCCACTCACGCGGTTTTCAAATTGCCAATTTTTTTCGAGAGTAACATTATCATGTGAAGAAATTTTAACATCTCCGTGTGAGTACATGGATCTAGAGAAATAAGACACTGCGTTGTAATTAGTAATGTTAATTGTATCGGTTTCACCAGTGTTCAGCCAACTTTCCGAAAAACACAAAATGTCCACTCTTTGTCCCTTTTCTTCGCATTCCAGTAAAAAAGTCGTGATATCTTCTATTTTATTTCGAATACTTTGGATGTTTTGATGCATAATAGTGATTATGCCATCTGGTCGTTTTTTTGACGTGCTTCTCAGGTTTGGGCGCGATGTTATCTGATTGGCCGATTTTCCGTCACGGGTTGCTTTTGTGGTGGCTCTGATGGTTCCGGAAAAATGTCCACTGTCTTGAACATCCACGTGAGTTTCCAAAGGTATCGTTTTCCTAAAAAGCTTTTCGCAGTCTTCAATGGTGTGGTTTTTACCATTTATAATAAGTTTGTGACTTTTGATAAAAGATTTTTCTCCTTGTTGTTGGGCTAGAATTTGGTAGAGGAACCGACACTGCAATAACTCTCTATTCACTATTATCTTCAATTCTTTGACAATGGCTCTCATTGAACTAAAATGGCTCTTATGAATAAAAGTCACGATGAAAAGGGGCGCATTTTGACTAATAATGTGTTATTTTACTAAATTCGAAATCCTCCGTCTGTATTCCTGAATGATCTTGAGGTGCCACTAGTTCTTGCTGTTGAAATATACTTTTTGAAATTTTCGACTTATTGGCGATGTTTTCCTCGATATACCCTTCAGCCACACTAATTGACTGCCATCCTCCATGCCTTTTAAGTGTTTGAACGTCAGCTCCACTATCAGCGAGGAAGGTAGCACACGTCCTCCTCAAGCAATGGCCAGTGTAACTGGATGCATCTAGGAATTTTAAGTTTTCTGCAACTTTTGGGGTAATTTTTGCAAAACTGTTGATGCCAACTTATCGTGATTATAGTAAATGAAAAATATGTTGTGTCTTACTTGTTTGGGTCTCAATCGTGAATACTGATTTTTTTTTTGCTTTATTTAACGTCGGCCTATTTCTGCGACAAGGGCTACACACCGACGCTGGTGAGCACACTCCCCCCCAATCCGAAATTTTGCCGAATCCTCAGAGGTTCTTTAACGAGCTCAACATCTATGAACTCGGGACCGCCATCTCCGAAGGACGTCTTATCTGCTCGGTAGTGTTGTTAGGGCATTTATAACGGGCGCCTTCCTTGTCAGGTGGTCACCCATTCAAGTACTAGCCGCGTTCGATGTTGCTTGACTTCAGATATCGATAAGACTCTCGACAATCTGATCAGCCACCAAAAAATCCAAAAATATTTATTCTTTCCATAATTCTAATACATTTGACTTATTCTAATATTTACACTTATTTTTGGAACGATTATACATAAACAAGTGAAATTTGGAAACTGAATATTAAAGGTTGTAAACTTCCCTACTAGTGATGATAGATGACGAAATCGTCAAAGATGACGTCACAAGGCCATTGTGACCAATAATTTAAAATGGAACCCTACGGCAAGTGATACCTCTTTTAAAATGTATCGAAAAAACCTATTCAATGATACTAATTTTGTTTGTGATTATGGCAGTTTTAATGGCTCATTAGTACACATTGAAATTTAAATTCCATTCAGTATGATATTAATTACAGATTTAAGAATCAGTATCTACTTAAAGAAATTGCTTGAAGTGACCTCCATTTACTTCCTGACAGTGAAATATCCTATTTTTAAACTCTTCTCGTACTTTTGCAAATGTGTCTGCGGAAACAGCCTCACATTCTGCAACAATACGTTGTTTTAAAACGTCAATACTGTCAGGTTCAGTGGCATAAACCTTCGATTTAAGGTACCCCCACAGAAAAAAAGTCCGGTGATCGAGCTGGCCATTCCGTTGAACCTCGTCCTCCAATCCATCTACCACGATACTCCTCATCCAAATACCGTCTTACTGCACCGTAATAGTGTGGAGGGGCACCATCCTGTTGGAATTGTAACGTAAATAAACTTAACTTGGTTCTACTAATTTATTTCACACTTAATCTACAACTTAATTTATATTACTACTCCACTGTATAGCTCGATCGTATGGGCTCGTTCAGACTGTCCGTGCCATCTTGAGGGCTACCTATTTATCTCCGTCACAGAATTCCCGATCTTTCGAATTCCGGCAGTTGACGACCAGCATGTTCCAATCGTTTCCAATATCGACCGTTGCTCTCCGCGGCAGAGCGACTGGACTGTTCTCGAACATCTCTGGGATGACCTCATCGCTGTCGACGGCAACGTGCGAGGCGACAGGTCCGGCCTAGGTTCGTTACATTGCCCTTCTTAAAGACATTTCGTCCCGAAATGTCATCCTGGAGTGTGACGATATCTGCATGACTCCCATATCTGCACCGTGAAGTTCGATGGAAGTAACCGCCACGGTCTTCATGATCGGTCGTGGAAGAGGGTTACAGCAAACCAAAATCTTGACGCCGCTGGATCTGAATATCGCCTCCAGCATACTTCTTATGACTCTCCAGTCCAACCCATCAATACCACAGGACAATTTTGGAATTGCTAGATCCACCAGATTCTGGACCACCATAGTATCTCTTAGTTTGGTGAGACTCTTCCAGACATCTTCATAGGACGGTTTATCTTGGGAATGCCTCTTGGTAACTAGGTAGTAGATGTTTCTCTGGCCTTTCTTCAACTGTAGCACCCCACCAACTTCTGGATTCTGCTCCCGCAGTGTTTGGAGTTGACCAAATTTCTTGGAGAACACTACGGCGATGCCCCTGGACATTCGAAGATCTTCTGCCACACAGTGCGCTAGTGCGTAGTCAGCAGGCACCTCGAAAGGTCTCGTGACTCCTCTCTAGTAACCCCATGTAGAACTTTCTGCCCGTTTGAATACAAGGACATAAACTTCTCGAACGTCATATCATCCTCCGGTGGCTAGAGGGTGCGAACTTGGTCATGGTTTCCAGCGTGAGGGGCCAACCTGTTGAAATGGACGACCCTTGGTTTCCCTCGGGGTGGCTTATGGATTCGGTACACAAGGTCGTTTATCCTTTTCACGATCTTATACGGGCCTTCCCACGAGTTCCGCAACTTTGGTGATAGTCCACGACGACGTTTGGGGTTGTACAGCCAAACCAGGTCATCAACCTTAAATCCTCCAGCGTCGGCCTTGATGTCATAAGTCTTCTTCATTTTATCGCTGGCACTCTGGATGTTCAACCGGACTCGTTCGTGGATGTCGTCCATTCTCTGCCGAAGTTTGCTGACGTAGTCCTCTCCCGCAGTGTCTTGTCCTGGCGGTATCCCAAACTTCAGGTCACAAGGCAGTCGCAGTTCTCGGCCCATTATAATACTAGCAGGAGTTTGACCTGTTGACTCGTGTACTGCGGATCGATAGGCCATCAGGAACAAATGAAGATACTGGTCCCAGTCTCTTTGATGGTCAGAGACAACCTTGGACAAGTGGCGGTTGATGGTCCTGTTCATCCGTTCCACCATTCCATCGGACTGCGGATGTAGGGCCGT
>JAFIRS010006510.1:0-36246 GCA_018342105.1 Gonioctena quinquepunctata
ATCGACAAAATAATCCAATTTGAAATTAGTCCTTTCTAGGTAATTGCTTGATTATCAGTTTACAAAATCCAATAAATGGTACCCCTTATGATTATGGACATTAATAAATGAATGGGGTTTCATTTGAGTTGGAAATTGTATTGCTGTATGGATTCAAAATCTGTACCTCATCAAGCTTTGAAACGAACCCGAAAATTAAAAATTATTTTAGTCATGAATCTTCCCCTATTGACCGTATTTCGTGTTACTCGTCGCAATTGTTACTCTGTAGAGCAACCATAGTTGGAAATGAAATTGAATTACCTTTTCAATGATATGCAACTCGACCACTATGCCTTTCGAAATTTTCGAATTGATGTGTGCCAGCGCCATCTGTCGAATAATTGCAATGCATTTCTTTCAGAAAGTAGGATCGGTGATACCAATCAAAATATTTTCTGTCCCATTGTTTCACATCTAACCATTCAAAAGTTATTGAGATAAGGGTGCCATTGAGATCCGCACTTATAATTGACATTTCAAATGCATATTGTGAAAAAATATATTAACAAAATTCAAAAAAAATATAATGGTTGTAAAGAAAATTGAATTATATTTTCAACGATGTGCGACTTGACCCCCATGCTATTTGAAATTTTCGAATTGATGTGCGTCATCTATCGAGCAATCACAATGTCTTTCAATTCAAAAAGTAGTATCGGTAATGCCATTCAGAACTGTTTGTGTCCCATTGTTCTACGTCAAACCGTTCAAAAGTTGATAGGGGGAGGGACTATAAAGTCGATCTGTATAGACATAGAAAAAGAAGCAGACAATTAAATATGGATAAAATTAAGCAAATTTATTGAGCACTGTAAGACAAGTATTGAACAGTTATCAATGACTCACAAGCTCTATTCATTGATAATAAATGATCTTAATTCGAGCATGTTCGTTAATACCAAATGCCAAATAGGTGAGCGAGCCATAATTAAGGAGATATATTAAATCGTTTATGTTACTTATTTCTTGAATCATGTTTGAGACTCTCACACCTTCATACAGTGCTAGTCAAAAGTCCCCTCCCCCCCTCGTATCTTTTGAACGGGTATACTTATAATAATGAAATTTTGAGGGTGGAAATAAACGGATGTAGGCTTCTCAACTGGTCATAACAGGTGACGCAATAGTCATAAATGACGTCACAAGGCCACTGTGACCAATAATTTTAAATGGGACCCTATGGCAAGTGACAGCTCGTTTGAAAGGTATTGAAAATACCTATTCAGTCATACCAATTTTGTTTGGGTTTCGGCTGATTTTGATTGATAAATTGAAGAAATACGAAAATTATAGTTTCGCATTTAATTAATAAAGATTTTAAAGTACGCCTCTGGTTAATTGTCAAAAAGGTTGACGTTTTTGAATTCTCTACTTGTCAAAAGTGTTTATACCTTGAAAATTTACCTAAGCTATTGTTTAACGAGACGTTTAAGTGTTTACATAGGCAAAATGGTACGTACTGTAGCCGACAAAGTAGCAGCTATCTTAATAATTGGTGAATGTAGAAACAATTTCCATGCAGCGGAACGACTGTTTAATGAGAGGTACCCCGATCGCCCTATATCGAGGGTTTATTTGAGGGAGCTTCTTCGGAAGTTTGAAGCATCAGGTAGTGTTCAAGATGCCAAACGATCTGGTCGTCCAACAATTAGTGATGACAAAAAATTGACATAATTGGAGAAATGGTAGTAAACCCTACTTCTTCCACAGCCCAAGTTGCGTCTATCTGTGAAGTCAGTCAAAGGACAGTACATAGGGTGTTGGCTAAAAACAAATTTCATCCATACAAATTAAAAATGGTGCACCAACTTTCAGATGATGACCCCGACCGAAGACTAGAATTCTGTGAAACTATGTCCAATAAAATGAACCAACAACCAGGCTACATACAGACAATTTGTTTTAGTGACGAAAGTACTTTCTTTCTCAATGGAAATGTTAACACTCAAAATGTGAGGTATTGGAGTGACACAAATCCTCACATCTTTCGTGAAAAACATACTCAATTTCCAGAAAAAGTAAATGTTTGGGCAGGTATTTTGGGAAACCACATAGTTGGGCCTCTTTTTCTCAATGCTAACTCAACCGTTGAATTGTATCTGGAGATGTTACAAAATGATATTGAGGCGTTAATTCTTGAAATTCTAGAAGATAATCCAGATGAATTCGACAACTTGGAAATAACGTTTCAACAAGATGGTGCTCCTGCACACTATTACGGTGCAGTAAGACGTTACCTAGATGAAGAATATCGTGGTAGATGGATTGGACGACGAGGTTCGATCGAATGGCCAGCTCGGTCACCGGACCTTACACCATTAGATTTTTTCTATGGGGTACTTGAAATCTAAGGTTTACGCTACAGCACCTGACAGTATTGCCATTCTGAAACAACGAATTGTTGAAGAATGTAGGGCAATTTCCGCTGACACACTGGGACGAGTACGACAAGCGTTTAGCAATAGGATGCATTACTGCCAGGAAGTAGATCGAGCACATTTTGAACACTTATTATAAGAACTGGTTCTTAAATCTTTATTAATTAAATGCGAAACTATAATTTTCGTATTTCTTCAATTTATCAATCAAAATCAGCCGAAACCCAAACAAAATTGGTATGACTGAATAGGTATTTTCAATACCTTTCAAACGAGCTGTCACTTGCCATAGGGTCCCATTTAAAATTATTGGTCACAGTGGCCTTGTGACGTCATTTATGACTATTGCGTCACCTGTTATGACCAGTTGAGAAGCCTACATCCGTTTATTTCCACCCTCCAAATTTCATTATTATAAGTATACCCGTTCAAAAGATACGAGGGGGGGAGGGGACTTTTGACTAGCACTGTATATAGGACACTCGGAGGATTCGTTTCTTCCCATGTTGCACATCGTGCAAATTTCAGACGTTTCTTGCTACATGTTCTCAGCTGTGCTAAGATTCTTACTCATTGTATTGGAAGTGAGATAGTTCTATGTGTTTATTCGTAGGGAGAGATTCCGAAAAATATAGGATATGTAGATGAACCCAATCTATGCAAGTCATCTTTCAGGAGTTTATCTCTGAAAGCGGTTAATATTGATTTAGACATTTGTTTCGAGGTACTCTCCAAAAATTCTTTCCACTTAGCTACTTGCCCTAACATTGACACTACTCTTTGATTTGCAGAAGCCAGTTGTATTTGGGGTCAACGTTCTCTAAAGCGATGAGTCTTTGGAAACATATTTTTGGTAGCCTGGAACTATCTAGAGTTTTCAAATGATTGTCCCTAATTGTATGTGAACTATATTTAGAAGCTTTCATTTAACTTCAAATGGGTGTGTGTCTGTATGTTTACAAATTTTACACAGAATGAAAGGATAAAAAGTCGTAGAGCTCCTCATTGGAGGATATTAGTGCAAAAAATGCAAATATAATTTTGAATTCAGATTCGATATTCAATCGAGGAAGTTTTTTCTCGAAATGCATAAAGAAAAATGTGTGATATTACATCTATTCGCTCTGGAAGTGTAATTCTTGAGGTGAATTATAATTGTGGTCGTAGAAAAAGTATATTGTACGATCGACAACCATGGAATTTTTTTTTTACCTGCCTAACGATAACATATGTTTAGTGCAATTTCCTGTACAACATTAATTCCCAATTCTCACATTGATTATTCTCCTTTCTCATGGAAATTTTCACGCATGGGTCAAGGATAGCATGACCAGTTACAGAACTTCAAATTTATCAAACATCTTCATCAGATATAGTGTCCTCTCAGCGCTATCGGCAGGCATTGCGAGTGTTCGTTTTTGAATTCTTGAATGCGATTGGCTACAACAAACACACACTTTGTGTGTCAAAGGTCCTCACATGAAATGATAGAATTGGGTGCGAGTGTGTCCTCGAATCGATTGATGCGACCGTAGCGGAGTGTCTAGTGAACTGAGCTCCCGTAGTAGTATATTCATGAAAGAACATGGTCGATTTTTGATGCAAAGGTACGTTCGGAGAGGAAATTTGCCCGTAGAATACGAAAATGAAGTCAGAATTATGCGAGGACTTGGTGTGGGTCCTCGTATGCAAAAATGTCCTCGCTACCTTATTGCTGCTACGGACGAATGTCCTCGCATGCCTACAAAAACCAACTCACACACACACACATATACACCTACATGCACACACGTACACACACATACATATATTCAAATTAAGTCAGTGTAGGTCCTGATGAAGGTTCTAGAGTAAAAAATAATAGTATTCCTGGACAAGGCTGCTGGATATACCTATTGGGTGAGGTATTTGAAAAGTGGCCTGAAAAAAAACCTGAATGTTATGAAGAACAAAGGCTATTCCTCACAGATGATCCAAAGCGTTCATACTGTTCAACATTTTGTATTATATAATGTAATGTATCTTTTGCAGCCAGATATATTTATAAATTTTTGAATATATTGGACGAAGGAATGGGTAGTTTACGTTTACGATTCGCCAGATCTCTTCAATCGTATTATTACTTTTGTCCATTCTATTAGGGAAGTATGTCATTTATGCTGCTTTAATGGTTTTTCTATGAGTATATTTTCTTATAAGGGGCAATGATCCCAGATTCTGAAATATTGTTCTGATATCTTTTGTTCAACACAATTTTGAATTCTTCATTTTTATTTTTCGGTTAGGAAAGGTGCGACTGAAAAAATCTATAAGGAGGTTGTAAAACGGTAGGGAAGGATTGTCAGTCCCCAAGAAGGTATTCCATTCCTTTTTCAGTCATATTTAGTACAATTTATCATAGTTGGATTTGCTGAATAGTCTTCCCCATTTTGATGTTATTTTTTTCATTGAGATATAATATAAGCTTTCTAGTGCACTGGACCGCTTCATGATCAGAAATATTTGCTGGTATAACAGAGCAAGATACATCTTCATTGAGCATACTGGGAAATTCTCGGTGCGCCATTTGTATGCATTGTTGAATTGAAGGTGGTGAAGAAATTATCAAGTTGATGGGTTAGGATTGAATGCTATGATTATGTCGACAGAAGGACCTGACATGTAGGTTGTACTTTTTTGTGCCTATTCGCAATTTTTTGGCAACGAAAGTAATTGAGTTCATGAATGGTATTGAGATCCCCGATATTTGATATTGACAATTTTTAAATCCATTGAATTCTGAAGTATTGATTTTACAGTTACGATGCAAAAAACAAGGTTCTGACATTCATGGCGCTCCATCCTGAGGTTACACAAAAAGCGAAATATGAGTTCAATGGTAAAATCATGGTCATTCCAGTTTACGGGGAGGGGGACTCAATTATAACTTTGCGTAAGTATATATGCTTTATTATTTTTCATCATAATATTGTCGCGCGTTTTATAATTTCCACTAGTCGAAATTGACGATGCCATAAATGTATTTTGGATGAGTTATGATCTAAATACGTTTTTCCCAAATTCTTAAAATTCTCGAATCTTTGGATCATATATTCATTCTGATATTTGGGATGGCCCACACCTGCTTTATTTTCAACATGGAAACGAACACTTCCACAAAAATGGAGGAACCAAATATTAAAGAGATTAAATTCATATCCACAGGCCATAATTCCCTAATGGGTTTCTGATATACTCTTAGCTTAGTTTAAACATTCGCGCTCCTAACTCACCTATACTTTTCGGCAGAAACTGCCCCAACAATTTTTCCTAGGCAAATCTCGATTATCATCACAACATTCTTGGTGGCTCAGTTTTCTTCCTTGTGACGCCACTATGTTCTCATCCATGGCGTTCACAAGCGGATATTGGGTCTTTCACTGTTTTTTTTCTATATAAGATCACTTTTCGATGTAGAAACAATTTGCCTTCGCAGTTATAGAAAACCAATTGACAGAAAACTTACGAAGGAAAAAAAAATACAGAAAAAAATATTTTGAATGTTCATTCAGAAAATATTGTGAATAAGTTTGAGCAAAAAAATTATCTGGAAAAGATAACATCGGCTCTTATTTAAAAAAAAAACAAAAGAATGATGAAACGCATTAACATTAGACAACAAATAAATAAGTTTCTGGTACCTAACTGACGAAAATAGTATGTTATGCCCCTATAAAAACGACTTCATTGAGAGCCTTATCGTCGGTCGAACATGTTGGCCAACCTATACCCGATGTCCAACCCAACACGGAACCCAACATGTTGGCAGGGCTCCATACCCGGGCGAACTCAGGATCGAGCATGTTGATCAAACGTCAGTATTGCGAAGGATTTCGAATCGACCAGAACTGTATGTGGTGGTTTTTTGTGTTGAGATAAAAAAAGGCAAATGCCATGTGTGTGTGTGCAAAGCAGTGGCTTTTACAGCGAAACAAATTCAGTCACATATCATGACTTTCAGAACTGGCCACCAACGAACCATATGGCATATTCATCCCTCAACAAGCGTTGATCTCTATAAAGTTCTATGAATTCTATCCAGAATTGTTTGTTGTCACTAAACGACATTTTGAAATAACGAGTACTGTATACCACTGTACGAAGACTAAGGTAGACGGAGACAGTCGCTTGACTAACCACGGTCCAATTCGTTGTGCGCGCGGTTGGAGGTGGAGGTAGCTATCAAACCGAGCGTCCAACCCAACAAATCCATCGAGCATGGTGGAAGCGACCACATTCACGATATAATATGTTGGACGAGCCGCTAGATCTCAACATGTTCGACCAATATGTTGGACCGTCGATGGGGCCCTTAAAGGAAAACAATGTGAGGAACGATTGTTGAAACAACATAACATGCAAATTAGTTATGCCACTTTCTGCAGAATGCGCCCATTTTGGATCGTGTATCCCAAAATTGGTAACCGAGACACTTGACTTTGTATATTGGTAAGAAAGTTGAAGGTATAGAGAAAGTGCGAGAAATGTAGAGACAAAACCATTTCAATAAATGATTTTGACCCAGCTGATCCCATGATCTATGAGAAATATGTTTCAAAACGAGTAACCGTTGTAATAAAAGGAAAATAAAAATGGTGTGGAAAGAGACCGTTATGGATAAACTTGTGTCAAGTAGGATTGAAGTTCTCACGTCCTCAAAAACACCGATAAAACCATTTGTACCATATATAAGAAATGTGGATCACCAGATGAAAGCGATAAGAACACTGAAGGAGCAATTTGAAAACAACAAAGCCTTGATACACATTGATTTTTCCGAAAATTATAGCTGGTGGTTCGAAGCTTTGGCTGAGTTTGAGCATAGTTGAAGTGCAAGATTCTGATAACGTAGAACAGAATAAATGTTCCTGCACAGTATCACAAAACTTGCGGCACAATTCCGTAATCATTCGTAGACATTTGCTTCCCCTGTTTAAGTATATGAATTTTGTTGGTAATCTAAAAGCCACTCATTTTTGAGCGCTGGACCCTGGAACCAGTACCAAAATAGAATAAATGTTTCAATTGGTGGCTGAGTCCATTTCTCAAGAGTTGAAATTCGAGGAGTTACGATGGCACTATAGCGGAGAGGGTCATGGCAAGGAAGCTCCAGAAGGAGTTGGCGGATTCTTTAAACGCACAGCCGATGCAATAGTCGCTAGAGGGACAGATCTACCATGGCTTGAATCAATTTCGCATCATTTGAAGCTTCAATAATAAGGTGTTAAACTAATCGAACTCAAGTTAGAAGATTCAGACTTCATGGAATACAGAGAATATAAGCGGAAAAGTTATCAAAGTACAAAGGAATTTTACTGTGCTACGAAGTAGTGTGAGCCAAACAAAATAGTACATTTTTGGATATTCGAAAGGTTATCTGTCTTGATTGTTCTACGCATCACTCCTTGGGCATCTACCATTCATTGCAGGAACGTATCCTCCACACGTTCTTTTGTTTTTCAGTTAATATTTATTTCTACTGTATTTCCTCAACTAATTATTAGCAAGGAAAGCAGGGAGAGAGGTGATGAATAAGATACTCCATTAGCTAAACTTTTAAACTAAAAAATAATACAAAATATTTTTCCTTCAGTCATTGAGTCTGATCATGTTTATCACCCAGAAAGTGCTTTGCCGATTAGTTCTGATAATGTTTCTCCTAATACATCAATTGTGATGATCCAAACGAATATGACCATGTGGTCGTGAAATTTATAACAAAAAAACTCATTTAGTATTGAATTGGTGCTAACCAATTGACTGAATTGAATGATTATCCTTATGATTTCTCAATCAGGTTCCTAAAAAAAAAAGACTGTACAGATAAGTATTTCTTTCCACTCGGAGATGATATCTCAATGATAAATAATACTGATGGTATTATGGTTCTTCCTCCACCCACGGTTAGTCATCGTGGACAATATATATATATATATATATATATATAGTCCATATATATATATATATATATATATATATATATATATATGATGCAAATTTATGTTTTTTTTTAATCTAAATTAAATATTTTGTTTCTAACTTTTTCACCCACGTTAAGATGTCAATTTTTTTCTCGAAAGATAGCTAACTTCATCATAGACCCATGTGTTCATGTTTTTCAACTGGATGGATTTTGTCATTTTGTAGAAATATTTTGTATTGGTTTACCTGGGTCATAATCACGTTCCAACTTCTTACCTATGTTGGGAGTATAAATTCAATTATTTGCGAAAATAAAGATTCATTTTATTGTTTATTTATTGTAATGAAAAAAAAAATTTTTAAGACAAAATTAGAGCATATAACCCATATTTCTCACTTTTGTGAATATTCTGTCACCTCCGTGATTACCGGTTTTGAAAATTTTTGTATAATTTAAAAACGAATGCCGAAAGTATGTAAGTCATCAAATCAATATTGAATTATTTATTTTGAATTTGAAAAGTAATTTAAATAATAATAAAAAAAATCCATTTGGTTATAAATTTGGACACCTTTGGTAAGACTTACACATATAGCTTCTTAGAATATCCAATTCATGATTTTTTCTTAACTATATCCGATTATTCTGACTCTTCGTTCCACTCAGAACCCAATTTTTGTTGCGAAATCCTTGCTGTGATAGTATAGTTGCAGATAAAACGATAAATCCAAGAAGGAAAAATGACGACATTGACCAACTACAACTTGGAACTTCTTTCCCTGGTGTGGATTTATCGTTCAACTTGAGTCTCTTTTGGTCTTGAGGTTCGAAAATTGATTTTTTTCAGGGTGTATGATCCATTCAGTCATCAAGCAGTTGGTTTCACTTATTATAATCCTCTTCTGATTGAATTTTATCCATGTCCATTTTTCTCATCACTGTCACAGGGAACTATGGGGATTAAAAGCGAGTTCAATCAGTTGATGTGACGAATGGGTTCTCCAATGACACCAGTTCCTAGTTTGTAGCGTCATTTTCTCCTACTATCTTTCCATGAGCCAATATGATGGGATTCAGATAGACATCTTTCATGTTGGTCAACGCTGGAAAACACACGTAGTCTGAACCGTGGAAAGACACGAGAAACGAAACTCTCACAGATGACGTATACTTGTAAACATTCTCATTTATGTTTATCGACGTTTTCATACCCAATCGTCATAGTAATAATAATATAAAATATGATTTGTCGAAAGAACTTGCTGATTATAGTATTTACTTTGCAGATAGCCTCACCATGGCTCATACCATCAACTTCAAGGAAATAACAAATAACAAAAAGACGTTCCTCATAATAGATACCTACAAACTGAAAATGGATATCGCTAGTGCCCATTTCGATTTCAAGAACCTATTCAATGGAGATGAAAAACTGTCGAAACCTATCCATACAGTTATCAATGATAATTCCAAAGAAATGTTTATTGATGTCAAAGAAGGTCTCCAGTCTTCGTATGCAGAGGTATTCAGATTGGTTTTGAGTCGATTCTTCGAGGATGTTCCGGCTGATGAATTATTCTCAAAATAGGAAATCGATCAATTTCGGCAAAATATGTTATCCACAACCCTCTTGGTATTTGCACATATTTTAATAGAATAAGATTATCTACTTATGAGATCGCCTGAGCAGGCTGCAACTTAATAAATCTTGAGTATCAATTCATGAGTTATTGCTCATAATGCATCAAACCAAAGTCTATTTTGGCACATATCTTCGATTCTCAATAGTTTTTTCAAATTGACATGGAGTTGTATGATTATTTCCTTCACTGATATTCCAAATTCTATTTTGGATTTTATGATTTTGGTTATGAAATTGCCTAACGATTCAGAAATGTTGTTTGGAAATTCAATGTTCACTACCCTCATAATCAAAGCTATGTTTACGATGATTTGGACAATAAAGTAGTTTGTAGATGAGATCCGTTAGAGAAGATTACTGGGGTAAATATTTTAGATTGAAAGATCATTTGATTTGTTTAATTGCAAATTGAGAAGATTAACATTGCATCGATACCATAGCGGTAATCAGAGACATATTGGAGTTACTTAACGCCATTGATCTCTCTATTCAGACTATTTGAATATCCCTCATGCGTTTTATACCTTCCTGTTAGGAAACTGGTCTATGAACTTTGTTGTGTATAAAAATTGAAGATGATAAATTTATTCACTTTCTTCAAGTGTTCACACACATATATACATATATATATATATATGTATATATATATATATATATATATATGAAAGAGAGTAATATCGAGGGGACTGTTGAAAACAAAATGGAAGGAATTTAATGGACATAGCCCTCAGAGAAAAGTGCTAACCGTAGACACGTGTTTTGGGCTCTCGGCCCTCATCAGTACGGTGGAGAAGTGCAAGGATGAACAACACTTGGTAGAAAACGACAAATCAACGGAGTCAACAAACAGAAGCCAGCCGCTCATTTGTGATTTCAGTCAGCAGACCCTGAATTCCAGGGCAACAACCAACGTCACCACGGAGGCAGCTATAGCTACCTGCGTGACATCCGAGTCCAGGAATATAAATATGAAAGACAGTAATATCGAGGGGACTGTTGTCTACGGTTAGCACTTCTCTGAAGGCTATGTCCATTAAATTCCTTCCATTTTGTTTCCAACAGTCCTCTCGATATTACTCTCTTTCATATTTATATTCCTGGACTCGGATGTCACGCAGGTAGCTATAGCTGCCTCCGTGGTGACGTTGGTTGTTGCCCTGGAATTCAGGGTCTGCTGACCGAAATCACAAATGAGCGGCTGGCTTCTGTTTGTTGACTCCGTTGATTTGTCGTTGTTGTTCATCCTTGCACTTCTCCACCGTACTGATGAGGGCCGAGAGCCCGAAACACATGTCTACGGTAAGCACTTTTCTCTGAGGGCTATGTCCATTAAATTCCTTCAATTATATATATATTTATATATATATATATATATATATATAAATATATATACAGGGTGTTTCCTAACTACGGTACGAAACTTCAGGGGGTGTTTCGTTAGGCCATTTGACAAAAAAAAGTTCCCATGAACATATGTCCGGAGTTGCTTCGTTTCTGAGATACAGGGCGTTGAAGTATAAAAAAAAGGTATTTATGAAATATCCTGAATATCCTGAAACCGATGTGGTTGAAATGTGGTACAGCTATTTGAAGTAATAAGGCAACTATTTGGCCCTAAGTAGGTCGATTGGCGTCTCAGTGGGCACCACAGCCAACAATACAGAGAAAAAAAATATTTTTTCCTTTTCAGTGCATTTGAATATAAGCGTGGGTTCTAAAAAGTTTCTTATAAGCGTGGTAAAAATACAACTTTTTGGCCTCCTGTGTTTTTTTCATATTAGCTTAGTTTTTGAGAACAAAAAAAATGAAGGCACTCTACAATCATGATTACCTGCTATGGAGACCAGCTGACAGTGATAGTATTTTCATATCAGTAAAAGTCAGAGTTGTCAATTAGCAGTGATTCCATCATGAATACTTTTACTAGCGCTGAAATAGCTGACATGCACTTTATTTATGGATTAGCAAATGGAAATGCGGAAGAAGCACGGAGAATCTACCAGGATAGATATCTTAACAGAGTTATTCCATGTGCTAAAACATTTAGAACGCTACATGCAAGATTATGTGAATTTAGAAGTTTTAATAAAAATGTAAGTGGTGGAAGACTGTAACAACGCCTGAACTAGAAGAAGCTATACTTGATGCGATAGAAGAAGATCCTTCAAATAATACCAGGAAGATTGCACTGCAGCTTGAAGTAAGCCCAAAAACCGCCTGGAAAGTTCTAAGAAACCTCCTATATCCATATCACATACAGCGGTTCCAAGCTCTACTGCCTAGGGATTTTCACCCATAATTGATGTTTTGCAGGTGGTTGATTCATACGATGGCACACAATAATAATTTTTCACCAAATATTTTATTTACGGACGAAGCAAATTTTTCACGAGTTGCTATTATGAACTTTCACAATAACCATTTCTGGGCCGACGAAAATCCCCACATTATTAGAGAAAGTCATTTTCAGCAACGATTTTCGCTGAATGTTTGGGTAGGAATTATTGGTGACTACCTAATTGGACCCTTTTTTACCAGCAAGATTATCAGGTCCATCCTACACGGCTTTTTTGCGAAATCATTAACCCATTTTGTTGGAAGAAGTACCCGTACTTGTAAGAGGCAACATATACCCCAATACCCCTATACTAGATGTGAATGACTTGAGGAATCGGATAAGTGACAATTGAATGTCATAAGGAATTTTTGAACGTGTCAGACAATCAATGACACATCGATTGCAGTCATGTATTTTATCAGACGGTGGACATTTTGCTCATTTACTTTGAGGTCTAAATTATTTATTTTTTACTTTAGGTTTGTATTTTATGTTGTCCATGGATAATTTGTAGAATGAGTTAAAGTATTTTTTTCTCGAAAACGAAGCTTGATATGAATAAAACACAAGGAACAAAGAGTTGTATTTTCAGTTGTTCAATCTGAAAAAATGAAATACTACAAAAAAGTTCTCAGTTGGCTGTGGTGCCCACTGAGACGCCACTGGACCTACTTGGGGCCAAATAATTGCCTCATTACTTCAAATAGCTGTACCACATTTCAACCACATCGGTTTCAGGATATTCAGGATATTTTATAAATACCTTTTTTTTCAATACTTCAACGCCCTGTATCTCATAAACGAAGCAACTCCGGACATATGTTCATAGGAACTTTTTTTTGTCAAATGACCTAACGAATCACCGTAGTTAGGAAACATCCTGTATATATGAATATATATATATATATATATATATATATATATATATATATATATATATATATATATATACATATATATATATATATATATATATATATATATATATATTGTTATGTTATGAAAAACCAGTTAGATATTTTAAAAGGAGAAACCCACAAAAAAGAATAATTATTGATTAGCTATTAGTTTCAAGAAATTGTTTTTACATAATTTTAGAAGTTCTTTTTCCTTTATAAGCCTATGTATGATATGAATAGATAAAAATATCCAAATTATATAACACAATCAATTCCATACACTGTCAGAATGATTACAACCCATAATTCTTCAAAAGACAACAAAAAGTCTAGATTTACAAAATTTTCCTGAATAAAATGTGATCTACAAATTTATAAATTTGAAATCAAATATGAAATTGTAGCTAACTAAAAGTAACCAATGGTAGAACAGCAAACTTTTGATGACAATAGCCAATCAGGGAACAGATGGAATTTAAATTAAAAAAGACCGGGAAAGTGTCAGAGGCAATTATTATTGAAATTTGTACATAGTTAATAAGAATGGAAAAATAGTTTCATGTATAAGTTATGACACATAACCATAAACAGTGAAAATGTGACAATTTAGTGCGTGAATTCAAAAATTCGAATGAGAGGTAAGGAACAAAAATGGTATCCAACAAAGCCACATGGGAGATCGAAAATAAATTTAAAACGAATGTCACGTTATATTTTTGGGAGAAAGAAAAATGGACTAGTTTCCACATTATAAGTGGAAACCAAGATTACCTTATTTGTACACCGTATACAAGTATCCAAGGCTGATTGCTGAATTTGTATGGTCCTTTTCTATTTGGTATTGGAGTTCCTGATAGCATTGGAGTGAAAGGGAATCCAAATCCTGCTGTGTATTGAACACCGAAAGTTCCAGACAGGTATAAACCTTCCATAGTGCACATTCCGAACTGAACAATTTAACTAATAACGCATATTCCATCGGAAGAACTTTATTTCAATTGATTTCGAACTATTGAAGAAATTTTCACATCCAAGGTAAAAGTGAGGTTGTGTATATTTTACCAATGAACTTTTCCCATGATTATCCATAAATATTTGTAGATTCACCTTAGAGTAAGTTATCTTTCGTAGGCCAGGTAAAATTAAGTTTTCCTGAATAAAGGAAATAATTGCTTTTTGATACTTTGTCGTTTGTTTTTTACAATGATCAACAATCATACTTATGACCATTGAATAAATTGAAATTTGACATATCAAGCAGTGGCTAGTGACTCAATTGCCTGAACCGGCTATCTGAGACAAGAGGCGTACCAACTGTGCTTAGCTGTGGTAAGGAAAATGATAACAATTGGCAGCAACGTGACGAGAGAACAGTGACGTATTATTATTACATTGCAAAATATATTATACAGGGCACAAATGATTATCTATATCATAACAATTTGGCTCACAAAGAAGAGCGAAAACTATTAGCTATTTTCATATTATAACAACAACTATTATTATTCAATATATATATATATATATATATATATATATATATATATGTATATATATATATGTAGAAATTAGTGGAAAGCAGTCAATGGTAGACCAATTAATACGATTTCTTCGTTTTTATGTCGAGCTTTCGAAAAAATGTATTCTCTTCTTCAAGACGTAACTAAAAGTTGATACATGATTATATGATGGTATTACATAATTAGAGGATACTTACTAACATGAAATTCAGAAAAAATAATACACAAAAAGAAACATCGGTGTTACAATTTAAAATGACAAGATGACAGCAAATTATGATTACTCAGTCACATGCCTAAATATCCAAAATACCAAATGAAAGAGATACAGAGTGAGAATATAAAAATGTAAAAGTATATATAAATATAAAAAATAATAATCATTTCAAAAATAGAGTTGTTAACGTCACTCATCCATCCTTGAGAGATGAGTGTCTGAAAGAACTTCAAAACATTCTTTTAGAAAATTCATATCCGAAATCATTAGTCAATATAATTCTATTCAGCTCACCTGCTTCTATTTTGAATTCAAACCAATCACCAAGAACTGATCAAATTGCAATTTATAAATCTTTACCACATATAGATAATTTGACACCAAAACTCATACAATTGTTCAAAAATGAAGACAATGTTAAAATAGCTAAAACCAGTTTGAAGACTATATCACAAATACATTCAAAGTTGAAAACTCCTATACCAATAAAAAATAAATCCAATATAATTGATGAAATTCCTTGCAGCAGCTGTGGTGAAGTATACATTGGTCAGACAAGTAGAATGCTCAAAGATAGAATAACCCTCCATAAAAGTGACTGTAGAGGAAATGTGAGATCTTGTTGCCTTGCTGAACATGTAATAGATAAAGATCATGTAATTGACTATAATAATGCCAAAATTCTCGATAATGAACCAAATCTCAATAAGCGTCTCTTTCTTGAGATGGTTCATATAAAAAACAATGAAAAAACAATGAATAGAAGAACAGATATCAATGACCTCAGTACAATATATACATATCTATTAAAAAACATAAAGAAAATATCACACCTGATCCTCTTTGGAATGATTATTATTTTTTATATTTATATACCTTTACATTTCCAAATTCTCACTCTGTATCTCTTTCATTTGGTATTTTGATTATTCAGGCATGTGAATGAGTAATCATGATTTGCTGTCATCTTGTCATTTTAAATTGTAACACCGATGTTTCTTTTTGTGTATTATTTTTTCTGAATTTCATGTTAGTAAGTATCCTCTAATTATGTTATACCATCATATAATCACGTATCAACTTTTAGTTACGTCTTGTAGAAGAAAATTAAAATTTTCGAAAGCTCGACATAAAAACGAAGGAATAGTAGTGATTGTTCTACCATTGACTGCTTCCAACTAATTTCTACATAAATCATCGAACAGTCACATATATATATATATATATATATATATATATTTTTTTTTTTTTGTTCTGGTTCCCACGAAAAGGGATATCCTGTAATTTTCAGAGAACATCGTGGGAACCAAGGGAAAGAAGGGAGGAGTTGGTGTTCTTCTTAAATTTCTGAAGGTTGTATGCCTCGGGAACACCTCCCTAGGCAATGAGTTCCAAAGCCTCGCTGTTCGTTGGATGAACGAAGTCTTTGGAAAGTGATGTTCTGCAGGTCTCCAAAGTGACCAATGAAGGGTGTGATGACTGAACTTGACGGGTTAATCTCGAAGAGACTGCCAAAGCAGGAACGATTTTTGATATTTCAGAAGAGCATCGCCCATGAAAATATCTATAAAATAGAGACAAATCGCCAACTTTTCTACGGTGTTCCAGACAAGTGAGCGAGTTTGTAAGCGAGGCATCACCGACGAGACGAATTGCCCTTTTTTGGACAGAATCCAATAGCCTCAGGATATGTTTAGGTGCCGCACTCCAAATATGGGAACAGTATTCCAGGACAGGTCGGATCTGTGCCTTATAGATCATAAGCAGCTGACTGGGGGTGAAATAGCTCTTGGCACGAAACAAAACCAAGTTTTGGGATGCACTTTGGCAATGGACCTCACGTGATTGTCCCAGGAAAGATTATTGCTGAAAGTAATACCAAGCATCGATATGGATGAATTCAGGTGGTATGGTTACTCCTGACAAAATTATGTTACGCACAGTCAGACCGGCTTTTCGAGAGAAAAGACATGCTTGTGTTTAATTTGCATTGAATTCTACCAAGTTATTAGATCCCCATTCGAGAATTGTTGCTAAGTCCATATTTATATTATTAACATTTCTTCCTCGCTTCATTTCTGGTTTCACGGGCTGATATAGGGTCCTGGAAGAGAAAGCGGTATGGAGGGTACTATCATCGGCAAAGCTGTGTACTGGACATGAAGTTGCTTTCAACAGGTCGTTGATGTGAAGTAGAAATAGTGTTGGTGCGAGAATAGATCCTTGCGAACACCAGCATTTATGAGTAGAGTGTCAGATGAAACTCCATCGACCACTACATGGAGAGACCTGTTTGAGAGAAAACTAGCAAGCAGAGAACACAGCTGAGGGGCAAGCCATAAGACGGAGCTTGGCGAGGAGTCCCTGGTGCCAAACTCGATCGAACGCCTTGGAGATATCTAATGCCACAGCTAAAGTTTCTCCATACTTTTCAATAGATAGCTGCCATATATGTGAGACGTAAGCGAGCAGGTCACCAGTTGATCTCTGATGGCGGAAGCCATATTGCCTATCGTTGACAATTCCTGAGTCTTCCAGATATTTCATGAGCTCGATGTTGATGGCTTTTTTCCATGACCTTTGAAATAATAGATAGCAGTGCGATAGGTCTGTAGTTGCTAGGTAGGGCCTTTTGCCTTTTTAGGACTGGCTGTACTTTGCCATTTTCCAATTGGACGGAAATACCCCAAATTGTAAGAGTGGTTGAACAACTTGCAAAGAACAGGTGTTAGTTCGGGGCACATTTCTTGAGAACAATCGGCGGATTCCGTCAGATCCACAGGCTTTGTTGGTGTTGAGACCCAGCAAAATCTTTCTGATAGTACGCTGGCGAAAGGTGATCTCGGGCATGTGACTGTCAATAGGTGTAATGTTCGGAGGTTGTTTTCCGATGAATCCAGAGTGGAATTTCCAGCAAATAGGTGCGCAAAGATATTGGCTTTTTCCTGGGCAGTCGTTGCTAGTGTTCCATCTTCTTTGGTTAGAGGAGGAAATGAGCTGGAGTGAAGTTTCTTCCCACAGCTTTGGCGAAAGACCAAAATGAACGGGATCCGTTAGGACATTCAACAAGTTTTGATCTTATTTTGGCATTGTGGGCGTCTTTTGGAGCATTCTATTGTCTCTTTGCATATGCCTCTAGCCTCGACATATGCTGCTCTGGTCTCAGGGCCCGGATTTTTCAGCCATCGATGGTATGCTGCCTGTTTGGAGCCACAGCTCTAGAGCAGTTTCTGTTAAACCAGGTCTTATCGGATGATGTTCTTCTTCGGTATTCGGTATGTAAGTTTGCATCCCCAACATGATGATTCTCAGAAATTGTCTCAGCACATCGTGTTGGATCTACTGAAGAGAAACAAACTCTCTTCCATGGAAACGCTGAGAAAAACATACGAAGACCTTCCCAGTCGGCCGAATTGTAATGCCACATGAGACGAGGTGGTATTGTGCAGCTCGATGGTAAATGGAAAGAGCATGTTGTGGAGATGAGGGTATGATCAGAGTTTCCAAGTGGGGCACAAACTTCTATTCTATACGGGTCAGGATTGGTGGCGAGGAAAAGATCTAGTGTATTGGCAGACTGGTTGTTGACATCAGGGATGCGGGTTGGTAGCTCGACCAGTTGTTCTAGACCATGAGTGATGGCGAAGGCCTCGGCTTGACGACCTGCATCATCTGTTTTGTTAGAGAATTTGAGCCAGGCAGCGTTATGTACATTAAAGTCTCCCATGATTATGGTTTCAGCTGTTGGATGGTTCTCCTGAATGTAGTCCAGTTTGAGTGATAAGAACTCAAAGAGGTCGTTATATGAAGGTTCATTAGGTGATAGGTGATAGAATCAGCTTGTATACAATATGCCAGTCACTAATTCACCACATATATATATATATATATATATATATATATATATATATATATATAAATATACATATATATATATATATATATATATAATATTGAGCATCAAAAACTGAATCTTGACACACATTTTCATAATTTCAGTTTCATTTCCAAGGCACTTGGCACAGGTTTTTTTTCTTTGTCAAAAACGGCAATTTTTGTTTTCAAATTTGACTACACCACTGGATTCGTTGTTGTTATAAATTAAAACCATCAAAATTTCATAAAAAAATATTTGTCAACAACGAAGTTACAACAACTTCAATTTTGGAAACAAAGTATTTGACTATAATTTTTGTTTAGATTATAGACATATTTAAGATCTGGCAACACTGCCGATACAAAGTAGAACACCAGTGGATTTGTACGACAAAAATCCGAAGTCATAGCTCATTCCGTTCTACAGTAACTCCTGAAAGTATGGTAATGTGAGCGATTTGTGGTGTACTAAATCACAGCCTACTATTGATTTAGTATAATACCTATGCCTAATGTATTAGTTCAGCTTTCCTCAAATTATTGATATCTTCTCTGGAAGCTTGTTTTAGTCGAATTTTGCAGGATTTGAAAGTAAAATTTTTTGTCCTGTTTTCTGTTTTATTATTGAATAAATAATTTTGATACTTTAAAACTTGATTCTGTTCATTTCGTTTTCATCGGCTATTCAAAACTGCATAACTTGAAAATGAATTTTTAATTTTCTGTTATTTTTGAATACACGTATACCCTAAACTTGAATAAATGATTTAAAGGGAATAAAATTTACAAATCCAGTGGCGTAGTCAGATTTTTATTACAAAATCGCTTTCACCACAAATCGCCCACATTACCATACTTTCAGGAGTTATGACTGTAGAACGGAATGGGCTATTGTCTTTGGATTTCCGCTGTTCAAATTCACTGGTATTCCACTGTGTATCGGCAGTGTTGCCAGATTTTAAATATGTCTATAATCTAAATAAAAATTATAATCAAATACTTTGTTTCCAAAATTGAAGTCGTTGTTTCTTCGTTGTTAAACAATATTTCTGTATGAAATTTTCATGGTTTTCATTTATAACGACTACGAATTCAGTGGTGTAGTCAAATTTCGAAAAGAAGATTGCCTAATGAACTTTTGATGTTTTTGACGAAGAAAAAAAACCATAGAGTGCCTTGGAAATCAAACTAAAGTTATGAACATTTGTGTCAAGATACAGTTTTTGATGCTTGATATTCAAAAAACAATTTTTTGAGAATGACTGTTGAATGCGTATTCTACAGGGGTGGTTCCATTTTAAATGGGTCACACTATATATATGTATATATATATATATATACATATATATATATATATATATATATATATATATATAAATATATATATATATATATATATATATATATATATATATATATATATATATATATATATATATATATATATATATATATATATATATATATATATGTGTCATCGATTATTGTGACTTAAATCTAATGCGTGAATTAAACCTAATATCTGGAATTTTAATATCACGAGATTTCGTGCACATTAACAGGTCACCAACAAATTGTCAGATAGGCCAACCCACGATATCAATAGTCGTACTCCTCATGCGTTTAACGCAAACAAATATCGAGAATGAGAGAAATCTGTTACGAATCCAAAAAAACACACCATCCGTCTACAGCCTGTTTCATGGTTTCCCAATCATCAGGACGGCTTGTGGTCTCTTTCAAATTCGCATCAGATTTCTCGTTGGTTTATAGCCTTAGGCCAATACAAACATGTGAACTGCATCAGATTATTGATAGTGACATCTATAATCTGTGCGGTGAAGCTTAAACCTAATATCGTGGAATTTTAATATCACGAGATTTCGTGCACATTAACAGGTCACCAACAAATTGTCAGATAGGCCAACCCACGATATCAATAGTCGTACTCCTCATGCGTTCAACGCAAACAAATATCGAGAATGAGAGGAATCTGTTACGAATCAAAAAAACCACCATCCGTCTACAGCCTGTTTCAGTTTCCCAATCATCAGGACGCTTTGGTCTTTTCAAATTCGCATCAGATTTCTCGTTGGTTCATAGCCTTAGGCCAATACAAACATGTGAACTGCATCAGATTATTGATAGTGACATCTATAATCTGTGCGGTGAAGCTTAAACCTAATATCGTGGAGTTTTAATATCATGAGATTTCGTGAACATTAACAGGTCACCAACAAATTGTCAGATAGGCCAACCCACGATATCAATAGTCGTACTCCTCATGCATTTAACGCACGATATTAGGTTTAAGCTTCACCGCACAGATTAAAGATGTCACTATCAATAATCTGATGCAGTTCACATGTTTGTATTGGCCTAAGGCTATGAACCAACGAAAAATCTGATGCGAATTTGAAAGAAACCACAAGCCGTCCTGATGATTGGGAAACCATGAAACAGGCTGTAGACGGATGGTGTGTTTTTTTGGATTCGTAACAGATTTCTCTCATTTATATATATATATAAACGACGTATTCCGACCGAATTATATGTTTAGGATCAGGTGAGGTTTCGGTTTGCGGTCTGTGACTGATAAAAATTTATTCTTTTTTCATCATATTTCGTTAACCTTTATTAACTTCATCAGGAGAGAAAGACAAAGCCCAAATAAACGATATAATTGAATCAATCATTATATGAAAAGAACAAATGGTTGGATTGATAGCATCACGTTTAGAACAGAACTGTATTCTTTGAGGATTCAACAAAGAAGAGGAAGATGAAATAATTATAAAAACCAAACTAGTGGCTGAAAAATTTCTGTTGCTTCCTCTTATTAGATGACTGTAGGGGAAATTTCTAATGAAAATATATATATATATATATATATATATATATATATATATATATATATATATATTGTTATGATATAGTATATATGTCAAATGAAAAAAGTAAGAATGATATTTGAAAACTGCATAAATACCTGCTATGATTGTTTTTATAATTTTTTTCTGTACGGTTTGCATTTCGGAAACCTTCGGCTATTTGGCTATATTCCAGTCGACGCATATAATTCAAGAGGGTGGCAGTAGAGTTTTTCTATTAACATTATGTTTGATCAATTCATTCAAATAGAACAACCTTTAAAAATATACAAATCTAAATTTAGAAATAAATATTCAACTAAACATTATATTTATATGCAAAAAATATCCTGAATAAAAATTTAGAAATAAAAGGAAACATGACAGGCAAATGTCATACTATTTTTCTTCTGAATGATCGAAATAATAAAATTTGAGCGTGAAAAAATGGAAAATGTCAAATTTGAAGGAATATTTGTAAATAGTACTATGTGTAGAAATCAAATCTGTAAATAACATATGTATAATAGGTAAGAAGTTGAAAAATGTGTTTAAAAAAAGGTGCTAATAGTTAAAATCGATAAAAGAAAACAGAAAGTGATGGTTACCAAGGAGAAACAAAGTAGTCGAGAAATGAAAATGGAAAATGAAGCAGAACTGTGAATTTCTATGATCAATTCTGAAATAATGCTCATAACAATACAATCATCTTAGTAACAAATCAGGAGCAAAATCTACTGAGAAACCACTTAAGTACCAAGAATTGGAGGTTAGGGTCCCAACTTTTCACTTCACTAGCAGTGAGGAGGCCGAGTTTTGCAAGACATCCACTTCAAACTAACCACAGAACATTCCTGGATTCGTGTAACTGCAAGAAATACTCATAACAGGTATTTTATCCTCATGAACTCAATCACGTGGGATTATTTGATTACAAAAAACCCATTATTTAGAGTGAAAATATTCTCCTTCTGTTTATCAAAGAATATTTCTATTATTGCGCAAGAGCAAGCAAATTAAAGTTTTTAATTTTGATTGGTTGGGAAGTTTCACTAGTATAAGATAGATATCGTAGGCATAGGTTGTTTTGAGTACTATCTGACTATTTTTAGACTCTTTTCATTATTTGATCATTTAACAATCAATCTTCCTAACATAAACAGTATATTGACATCAAAAAAACAACTAGATGACGCTGCCGCAATCCTCCTGAGATTGAGAGAATCGTCTCCACATTGGCATACCGACTGAGCTGGAGAAAGGTAAGATAAAAAGAAAAAAAAAAGAGAGACAGGTGAAGTGTACAGGAAAAAAAGATAAGCATCATAGCCGGAGTTTCCTTTTGTCATGATTAGTATATGTCATAAAAATTGAAATAAATAAAAATAAAAAATAAACTTACTAACAATCGTATACAACATAACATTATGCAGTGTCAGCCAAAAACTTGGAACCATACGGGATTTTTTTTTATTACTAGTTTATCAGAAAATTTCATTTAACATAAAAATTGGTGCATTTAATTTTACCAAATAAGCGCATAGCCGTTATTATCAGTGGCGTGCGGTTGAGCAGGAATCAATCGGTATTCTGAATTCACTATGGAGTAAGGGTAAATATTCCCAGATATCCAGTTTAGTCTACTAATTACTAATTTCAATAATTGCTTAACGAGTTGGCCTCATGTAGAAATAATCTCGATAAGCAGTTTTTGAAATCACTGAATGGTGGACTGAACTGGATAACTGAATATATTTCTCAATTGCAAACAACTTTTTTCAATCAAATTTTTCGATATTTTCCATAGTAGTGAATTATGAATAACGGCGAATCCTGCACTACCGCACGCCACTGATAGTAACGACTTTGCGCGTATTTAGTCAAATTGGATGCACCAACTTTTTTGACGAATGAAATTTTCAGAGAAACTAATAATGAAAAAAAATCCCAGATGGTTCCAAGATTTTGGCGGACACTGTACATATATATATATATATATATATATATATATATATATTTATATATATATATATATATATATATATATATATATATATGTGGTGAATTAGTGACTGGCATATTGTATACAAGCTGATTCTATGTGGGGTTGCAGTCAGGTATAGGGCTGATTAGGAAAACTCTTTGGTATCCGTCAAGCTTTCGGCAATCTTTATTGCCTTCCTCAGGACGACTACAATTGTATGGATTACATTATGGAATTATATATTATTTGTCTACCTACTAACGTGAGATTGATGTAAAATTAGCACATTAAATGAACAGAAATTCATGAAAGATGAAATAAATTTTGACAATGACAACTTCTTTTTTAATCAATTCAAAATCAAGGCGGAAAATTCTGATCACAGGGCGATATATCTTTTCTGTTATTCATTTCTAGCAAATAAATATAGATTTGCGTAAGATTGTTCAAATCAGTTCTTTTATTCATTGATTCCTTATCATTTTTTATGTGAATCAACTCTAGAATTATTCTTTTGTTTTCATTGGTCTCGTTATCTAGAATTTCCGTATTATCATAGTCCATCCGATGATCTCTTTCATTTACATGTTCAGAAAAAGCACATGAATTAACATTACGTTTACAGTCGCTCTTATGGGATATGATACGACTGTTAAGGTTTCTTGATGTTTGACGACATATGTTTCAGAACAGTCTCTACACGGTATTCTATAAACAACTTAGATTTTTGTTTATTTTGAATCGAACTTTTCACTTTCGTGTGTGATTTTGATATGGTTTTAACATTTTTTTCCGCGATTTTGACATTTTTATTTTTTAATACATTTGTTAGTTTTGGAGTGAGTTCTTGGATATGGGGAAGAGATCTAAATATAGATGTTACCAGTTCTTCTGTTCTGGGATTTGGTTCGGATATTGAAGGGATTAAAGAGTTTCTTTTGGTTAAAAAGTAATTTATTGATGAGATTTTTTTGATAGGAATTTTCTAGTATTATTTTCTGAAATTCGATTAGACATTCTTGTTGTAAATTGATATGAGAGATTCTTTCGATTCTAGTTTTCATAGCTATTATCGAATTGATTTTCATTTTTTGTGGATGGTATGAATAGTAGTTGATTAGTCATTACTACATATTGGTTTTCTGAACCATTTTGTAATAATAGTATTTTGTTCGGTTCTGATTAGACTCATATCTAAGGATGGTATACTATTTTATATTTCTTTCTCTGAAGTGAATTTGATATTGCTGTCATAAAAATTGAAGATGGATAGAATATCTTAATACTATCATATGGTACAGATAAAATCAAATCATCCTTGAAACGTTTGATGAAAGGAATGTTAAAGTTCACTTGAGAAACACAATTATCGAGTAAATCATCCCCCATTTTGGCAAACTATGTTATGGATGATTTACTCGGTAGTTGTGTTTCTCAAGTGAACTTTAACATTCCTTTTATCAAACGTTTCATGGATGATTCTATTTTATCTGTACCATATGATAGTATCGAAGAGATTCTATCCATCTTCAATTCTTATGACAGCAATATCCAATTCACTTCAGAAAAAGAAATACAAAACAGTATATCATTCTTATATGAGTCTAATCAGAACCGAACAAAATACCATTATTACAAAATGGTACAGAAAACCAATATGTAGTAATAGACTTATCAACTACTATTCATACCATCCACAAAAAATGAAAATCAATTTATGAAAACTAGAATCGAAAACTAGAATCGAAAGAATCACTCATATCAATTTACAACAAAAATGTTTAATCGAATTTCAGAAAATATTACTAGAAAATGCCTATTCAAAAATCTCATCAATAAATTACTTTTTAACCAAAGAAATTCTTTAATCCATTCAATATCCGAACAAAATCCCAGAACAAAGAACTGGTTACATCTATATTTAGATCTCTTCCCCATATCCAGGAACTCACTACAAAACTAACAAATGTATTAAAAAATGAAAATGTCAAAATCGCGAAGAGAAATGTTAAAACCATATCAAAATTACACACAAAAGTGAAAAGTTCGATTCAAAATAAACAAAAATCCAATGTTGTTTATGGAATACCGTGTAGAGACTGTTCTAGAACAGATGTCGGTCAAACATCAAGAAACCTTAACAGTCGTATCATATCCCATAAGAGCGACTGTAAAGGTAATGTTAATTCATGTGCTCTTTCTGAACATGTAAATGAAAGAGATCATCGGATGGACTATGATAATACGGAAATTCTAGATAACGAGACCAATGAAAACAAAAGAATATTTCTAGAGATGATTCACATAAAAAATGATAAGGAATCAATGAATAAAAGAACCGATTTGAACAATCTTACGCAAATCTATACTTATTTGCTAGAAATAAATAGCAGAAAAGATATATCGCCCTGTGATCAAAATTTTCCGCCTTGATTTTGAATTGATCAAAAAAGAAGTTGTCATTGTCAAAATTTATTTCATCTTAATGTGCTAATTTCACATCAATCTCACGTTAGTAAGTAGACAAATAATATATAATTTCATAATGTAATCCATACAATTGTAGTCGTCCTGAGGAAGGCAATAAAGATTGCCGAAAGCTTGACGGATACCAAAGAGTTTTCCTAATCAGTCCTATACCTGACTGCAAGCCCACATAGAATCAGCTTATATATATATATATATATATATATATATATATATATATATATATATATATATATATCAGGTACAGGGTGTTGTAAGTGAAACATTAATTAAATTGATTGAAATTTAGTTCAGTGAATATTGCTCAGTTGATTGGTAGTTGACAGTATTTTCCTTTGTTAATATGGTACACCCAAGAAACAATCTGCTTTGTGTTGTTTGGTTCATTCTTGACATTCAATGTAGTTGTGACAGTTTTTTTCTTGAAGAGTTATTTCCTAGCTGACAATCATTCTTGTTTTATGTTATCAGTTGTTTTAACCACTGAGATGTTTGCCCCACATAACAACTTTGACATTCCAGACATGGAAGTTCATAGATAATGTTGCTATTGTATAGTGTGGATAGTTTGTTTTCAACTTTGGAGAATAAATTGCAATTTTGTAGAATGTTATATTTGGAAATAGTCATTATAGTTTGAGATAAATTGTTTCTGTATGGGATTTTTTTGTATCTGAACATTATGTTACGCTCTTCAGTTGGTCCATCGTACATGTTGGAACTGTATGTCAACATTCTCAGAATATGTTTGGGATGACCGTTGTTATTGAAAATATCGAATAATTCCTTCAAATTTTGTTAAAGAAACATATATGAGTGATTACATTCTTCATGTTAATTTCTGTATTGTATTTTTGATTGGTGAGATGATTTGGAAAGTAATTATCAAGTCTTTCAGATGATCTCTCCTCTTGATACCAGTCCAATATTATTATTGTGTTGTCTTCAGTTCTCATAAGTTTGGTGTCTGAAAATGGAACACTACGATTTCTTCACATTTGACTGTAAATTGCAAGTTGTTATCAAAGGAAATGAAATTATCTAATGTTAACTGAATGCTGTCTGCTGGCACAGCACATATTATATCATCAACATACTTCCGCAGGGGAAAGGGCATTATAGTATCCAACAAATGATCTAACATGATCTGCGCTATTATGGGGCTAATGGAAGGTGTCCTAAATATATGTTTCTAAAATTTATTGTTGAAACTGAAATATGTATTGTCGAATATAAAGTTGATGAACCGAATGAAATTGTTTTTTGATAATGTGGATTTCATCCCACGCAGATTCTGAAATGATAATTATATGGTGCAATGGCATATGTTTGAATAAGGATACTACATCTAACGGAATCTGTACATAATTAGATGGTGGTGCAAAATCTGAGATTACGATGAAAAAGAAACCATTATATTGTAATGTGTGCTATTTTCAAAAGCGACCTCCAGGATATTGGCTAGATATTTTGAGGTAATATATGTGGTGGAGTTAATTAAATGGAGCTTCCAATTGGTCTTACCGATATATTCTTCTTGTGTATTTTTGGTAAGCTATACAAGTTGTGGAATGAATTTGCGAATATTGAGTAATTTGGCATCCTGTTTAGTTACCTCATTGTTGTTTCTCAGTGTTCTGATTAGGCTGTTGAGTTTGTTAGTTAGTTAGTTCAGATGTTGTAGAGTACCCATTCATTTTTATATATGTGAGATTATTTTGTAACATTTCATGATCTGATAATATATTCCTCCTTGTCCATATCAACAGTGAATCCACCCTTATATGATTGATGAATATAAAAATCAGGATATTTATTTGAAAATTGTTGTTTTTTGAACAGGGTGTTTAGATGTGAGGGTTTTTTAGATTGAGATTTGTAAAGGAAATTCCTTACGACATTGGTTACCCTTGCTCTCAATGAATCCCTAGATTCTACTGAAAATATTGGAACATAGTCCGGAAACTATTGAGGGAAATAAAACACCAACCTAAATCCTGCCAGCCTTGAAGGAACATGCTTCAAATAACGTTGGCTGCTAGGCTATTGGTAAAGGACAAATTCTTGATACAGCTTTTTTGATATCACCAGTAGCTGTTTTTACCGAAACTACACGACTAAAATTGTCTTTTCCGGGATGCAAGCGCACAACGCGCCCGAGGCACCATTTCATAGGCGGCAAATTATCGTCTTTCACTAACACTAGAGTGTTTTTTTCGATGGTCTGCTGATTATGGCACCATTTTTTCCTCTGTTGAAGTTTGGATAAATAATCTTCACTCCAGCGATCCCAAAATTGCTGCCGTAATTGTTGTATTCTTTGATGAATTGACAAGCGATTATCAGGGATATATAGAACGTTCGGATCAGGTACACATGTTGATGGTTTTCATACCAAAAAATGCGCCGGGGTTAAAGGATTTAGGTCATTTGGATCACAGGAAATGGGATGGGATGATCATTCTTGGAAATTAAAAATCTACCTAATTCAATCACATCTTAATTGGAACGAACAAAATTCGACCCATTATCAGAATAAATGTTAGAGGGTGTAGCGCGGCGACTGGCAAACCTGCGCAATGCAAGTACAAATGCTTCACTAGTTAAATCAGACACGAGTTCTATATGAATAGCCTTCGTTGCAAAACAAATGAATAAGCAAACCTGACAATTTTGCCCCACGACTCTTACGGTCTCTTACTATGAAGGGATTGGCATAATCTACACCTGTAATAGTTAAAGGAATATCTAAAATCAAACGGTCCCTTGGTAAATTACCCATGACAGGGTTTATCGTTTTTGGAATTGCTCTGAAGCAACGAACGCAATTTCTAATCGTCTTTTTTGCTGAATTTTGACCGCCAATTGGCCAAAATCTATCTCTTATGGCCGATAGTAAACATTGAGGTCCTGCATGAAGTAACCTCGCATGCTCACTAGTAAAAATTAAAATGGTAAGGGGGTGCTTATGGGACAAAAGTAATGGATGTTTTTTATCAAAACTAAAACTTTAATTATCAAGTCTTCCACCTACTCGGATTAAGTCATTGTGATCCATAAATGGATTAAAACTTAACATTTTGCTCTTCAAATGAACTGTTTCTTTTTAATGACGCATACTCTGAAGGAAATGCTTCTTGTTGGGATAGTTTGACTGAAAGCAAAACGGATTCATTAGCCTGCGATTGTGTTATATGCAATTCAACTTCGCGTTGATCCTTAGATTTTGAGCAGTTATGCTTGAATCTTAGTATGAAAGATGTTATTCTAATTGATCTTGAAAGACTTGAATACCTTTCGGAAGGAAAATCGTCCTCATTTTGGGTTAACATGCACGTTTGTTTTTTATCACGCATTTCGGGCAGGTCATTTTTATTTATAGTGTTATTTTCTGGCCAAAATGATTCGTCTCTCTTGGGTCAGCTCGGTCCTTGCCACCACAAGTACGTATTTTTCAATCGACTTGGGTATACTCCTCGCCATAGCATGTCAGCTGGGTTATCCGTGGTTGGAACATGGCGCCACTCGAATTTTTCGGTAATTCATTGAATTTCAGGGACACGATTGCCCGTGAAAGTTTTCAAAAAATGAGAGCTTGTTCCTATCCAACCAAGGACAATAGTCAAATCAGTCCATAATATACACCTAGATAAACTTACTGTCGGACATAAGAGATAGCACGAGTGCACGACACAGCTCCAAACGTGGCAATGTTTGAGTTTTTCTGGGTGAGACTTTGGATTTTGCACATAATGAATTGACAGGTACTTCGCCTTCATTGTTATTGCTTCGAATGAAAATACAACCTCCATGGGCATTTTGAGATGCATCTGAGAATCCATGAATCTCTATGGCACTATAATTATCACACAAAACTAAACGAGGAATATCTAAAGAATTTAAATTAGGTAGATCTCGTTCCAGACTAAGCCATGAGGAATGTAAACTGGTCGGAAGTGACTCGTCCCATGGAAGTTTTTCGAGCCATAGTTTTTGTATGGTTATTTTTACAAAAATGGTGCAGGGAGATAACAGACCCAGCGGATCAAAAATTTGAGATATGTGAGAAAGGATTCGTCTCTTTTTTATACCTTTGAATTTAGAGGAGGTGTCTATTTTGTATATCAATCTATCAGAAGAACAGTTCCAAATGATTCCCAATGTTTTTGTATTTTGATATTTTCCGAAATCTAAAATGTTATGTGATAATTCAGAAGAATTAACACTTCGCAAAACTTGTGGTTCATTTGACGTCCATTTTCGAAGTTGAAAACAACCAAGTTTTAATATATTTGAAATTGTTTCACAAATATGAGATGCACCTTCGATAGTATTAGATCCTGTTGAAAGGTCATCCACGTAAAAATCGTTCTTTATTATATCCGAAATATATTTGTTGTTATTATGTTCATGGGCTAGAGAAAAAAGACATCATATGGCCAAGAAAGAAGATGCAGCTTGTCCGTATGTAATAGTTTTTTAATCGTAAGATTGAAGCGGTTTTGAAGGATCATCCTGCCAAACGATGCATTGCAACGAGTGGTCATTTGGATTTACTAAAACCATGCGATACATTTTGTGTATATCTGCCGATATGACGTAATAATGCACTCTGAATCTGAGAATAATTGAAGAAATATCATTTTGAATTGTGGTACCTACCATCTGATGGTTATAAAATACTTTTGTTGTTGACTATTTCAGATACTTGATTGGTGATAATAAAACACTGGTAATTCAGATATAACGAATAGGTATAATATATATAGATAGATATATGAATACAGGTTGATCGCGTTGCAACGTAACGTGCATGACCGTTGTCTAATACATACTGAGGATTCTAGGCAGGGTTGCCAAATGTATCTTATAATATAAAATGTATCTTATATATAGAATATTGACATACATTACACGTCCTACCTAAAAAAAAAAAAATTATTTTTTAACAACTGATAATCAAATGAAAGCATGAGATAATTAAAATTTATATTCCAAATCTATTTGGAGGGCGACTAACACGACCACTTTCTGTTATGTATCCATCATAAACATCATTCTTTACTTCTGTGGGAACATCTGGTTCTGGAACATACAAAGATACATCATCCTTCATTTTTCCAGGAACATCTGGTATTTTCTGATTACTGTTAGGCTGCTCAGAATGGAGAGGTCTCAAGTGATGTCGGTTGCGTCTGTATTCACCCTCGTTTACCCTTACAACGTAATCATTTTCATTTTTGGCAATAATCACTCCAGGATTCCATCTTCTCTTGCCTTCTTGCATGAGAATTGGCTCATTAACTTCTAATTCAGGTAACTTCTTTGTCGATCTGTCATAATACTGTCTTTGAAGGTCTTGATTATAATACAACCTTGATAGAACATCTTTGGTTGAATAATTTGGGGTTAACTGTTCAGTCTTAATTGGTAAGTTTGTTCTTAACTTCCTTCCCATTAGTAGCGTGCATGGGGCTGGCAAACTTTGTTTGGGGGTGGAGTTATAGTCCAACATAACTAAAAATGGATCTTTTTGTGTTTGGAATGCCTTGACGAAGAGTCCTTTAACAGTTAGAATCGTCCTTTCAACCATTCCATTACTCTTAGGATACAACGGACTAGATGCAGTGAGTTGTATATCATATGTTTTGGCAAAAAGATCTTCAGAATGCGGTAGAGTTTCGAAAGAAATTATTTCAGAGGGTGAAACAAACAAAATACTATTCAAGGAAGTAACACCGGAGGAAAAAATCCCAAAATCTATTATTTCATCAAGCAGTGAAGGTAATAATATAATACCCGAAGGAAGTTTCAATAATATTAAATCTAAAAGATATTCTAATAATTATCGTGGATGTGTTTATCTGGAGGGATCCTTCGATCTGGGAACAGAATATACTAAGTTTTCACAAAATGAATTCAACTATATTCTGAAAAAAAAATCCAAAAACAAGTCAATAACGTATGTTGCCTGATTATAAAAAACAAAAGATCTAATAAGTCAAATTATGTGGTTTATGGAAAATGTATTCATAAAAAATGTAAACTGTTCTTGATAAAGATAAATAATTTGGGTAAGGCATCTGTTTATTCATCAGGGAAATATTTTATCCACACCTGCAATAAAACAAAACAAGTTAGGGGGATTGACAGAAAGATAGCTCGTAAAGTACTCTTTGCACAAAAACCTTTGAAGTATAAAATTTCAAATATTATGAAAGCACGGAATGATTTATTAAGTGTCGGTAATATGCAAGAAATAAAATCGGATGCAGTATGCAGAAAAATAAGGAGTGAGGCCCTGTCGCAATTAGACAGAGACAAGGATGACGTGATAGATTTGATTAAAATGAAACGTGATCATCCTGAATATATTCAATTTGTTGGAGAACCATTTCAAGTTCATCTGTTCAGCGTAGAACAATTACATATGATAACATCCGACGAGAAATGTGTTCTCCATTTCGATGCTACTGGAACTATACCGAGGGCGCCGAAGAAAGAGAAGAAAAGGTGCTTTTATTACAGTGGTGTGATGAGAGTTGGACCCAATAATAGAATATGTCCCATATTGGAGTTACTCCTTTGCCGACATGATTCCAATACGATTGGATATGGGCTTCAGAATTTTCAAAAATTTTGTTTGGAAAATAATTTCAAGTGGCCACCTTTCCAAACAATTGTAATTGATTTCAGTTTTGCAATGATGAATGGAGTGATGCAATTTTGTAACATGATGTCCCTTGAAAATTATATTTGTAGTACATATGAGTACATAAATTCAGGCAAACCTATGAAAAAAGGTATTGTCAAAATACATATTTGTTGTTGCCATTTTATGAAAATAATATCGGATGACGTTAACAAGCTCAAGGACAGAGTAACGATTGGCAAAGGATCTAAGAATAAAAATGATGAATCCAGGACATTTTTAAAAAATATTTTAGCTGCTCCATTTAATATATCCAGTTATAGTGTGATGAAAACATGGTTTAAAAACACCGTTGTTGTTTTGAACTCACAATATAAATCGGAATCATTTGTTAAGACATATAACGAACTGATTTCATTATGCATCACTAATATTGATGACGTAAAACTATCGGGAAAAACTATTGAAAATGACGAAACAACCTTTACTCCCGAGTACCTGAAAAAAAACGCAAAGTATAAGAACAGTCCATATTATCAGGAATTCAAAAACATTTTATCCGATACAGTGTGTAACATTGACCATGCTACAAGAAATAAAAGAGAAATTGATTCCTTATACTGTCCTAAGCTTCTTAAATTGATATTAGTAAAATATATTCCATATTTGCCATTATGGTCCGGGTTGCTCAATGACGGAGAGAGGTATAGCAACGCTCCAGTGGAATGCTGGAATAATATATTGAAAAATATGGTAATGGAAGGTCAGAAGTATGTAAAACCTAGCAGAATAATAAGAAAGTCGAGGGAATACATTTTAAGTATTTATAAAGAAATTACATTTTCCATTTCAAAATCATCTCTGAATATACGCAAAAAAAAGGACAAGTTGAAATTGCCAGAAGAGAAATGGAAGAAGAAGATAAATGTAAAAAGAAAAGAAATTTTGGATTTCACAAAATGCTTGCTTTGAAAAAATCAAAAAAAGATACCGTAGGGTATGGTGAAGTTGAAAATAAAATAGCCACTGATTTTCATCCTGAGTACGTTTTCAAAGAAGAAATGAGTAAAATTGAAGAGGTGATTTGTGAAAAAGCCGAGGAAAAAGCGTGGAATACGTTTTTGGAAGAAAATGTCGGCGACAGCGAAAAGCCGCTTCTAGAACTTTTTGATAATGGGCTCGTTAAAAATCCTCAACATTACCAGTTTGTGAATGATATTGACTTTCCAGTGGTGAGCTATGGGTCATCGAAGCTTTTCGTGAATGATTTTATAAAAGTAGCTACAGAAATTTCAAAAATATTTGTTGAAATATCGCTTGAAATGTTGAGGAGGAAGTATAGAAAGAACGAATCAACTATTCTTCCTTTAGAAGATATTTCATATATTCAGCAATATGGCGATCCACCCGATAATGGCTGCCCAATTTATAAACCATTTCTTTTTGGGGGTGAATACATGATGATTTTAATTGATATGTATAATAAAAAGATATTGCTTTACAATGGATCTTCAGATATAATTAAATTATTCATATCATTATTTGATACCTTCAAAAACTATAAATTGGAAATTATAAAAAATGAAAGTGGCCTCAATAGTGGTTTGCATATTTTACATGCTATAGAGAAATCCTTATCATATTCTTCAATCAGCATCCAAAGATATCCCGAGATTATCAGCAAGAGTTTATTGAAATTTTCAGACAACATGCGAAAAACATGTTTATATTGCTTTAATAAACACGATTGTCCAAAAATGAGATGGATTATGTGTGAATGTTGCTGCCGGTGGATTCATCTGAAGTGTGCAAAAGAGCCCAATATATCTGATATTGATTTGAAAGACATTGTGTTTAGATGCCACCTCTGTAAGAATTATAAGTTCGAAGATAAAGGTTTGAACAACACTGAAAAGAAAATAATTGAGAGAAGTGCATATTCCAAAATTAATTATGTTATAGCACATTACTTCGGCGATAACTTTAATCATTGTGAAATCAAAGAGCTTGATTTTTCCGATTATTCCACCTTATCTTCTAATGGCAAAGGGAAAGAAATGTGGTTGACAAACTTCGTCATCGATTTATGTCTCGGCTGTTTTTTAGAAATGAATCCTAACTCGACAAAAAATATAACTCCAGTAAATTGTAATACCAGTTCTATTATTTTCCGAACGTTCTGCAAAAGTATTGAAGAAGCCGAGATATTCACCGATGGAGAATTAGATAAAATACCTCCTTCAAGAGGAGTTCTAATAATGCCCACGAATACAGGTGGCAATCACTGGGTTTTAGCTGTTGCCAATACAAAGGAAAAGACATTCACTTTCTTGGACCCTCAAGGGTCAACAAAACAAACGAGGAAGTCATATTTCGCATTATTTCTGAATACAATGAACAGATACTACAAAAAAAATGAAATCCACACTTTTTCTGTAGACGGCTGGAAAAATTTGGATCCTCCAAAACATCCAATCCAAAAAGACAACGTGAACTGTGGTGTATTCGTATTGATGTTTGCTGAATATATTATCAAGGGGAAGAAAATTAAAACGAAGCTAGACCCTTTTTCTTACCGGGAATATTTGAAAAAAAATTTGATTGATAATGGAACAAATATAAAAAATCCACCACCCAATCACATTATCAAACTGGATCCAAAAGACCCCCTCAATTCTGTTTAAAAAAATTAAAGTAAATGAAGTGACATTGAACCCTTGCGAAATGTAAAACTTTCATCCGAACCTTGTGGGAAGCTCAAAAATTCAGAATTATTTCCATCAAATATTCCCAAGGTGTACAGGCTGGTCCATAACTAAGAGAAATGAAATGATGATTCATCATTGATATATAAATTTAAATCAAAATGTTTGTACAAACACCAAAAATCGGTAAATTAGAACAATTTTACTTGACCGGCCCCCAAAGGGTCAAGTATAGTAATCGTGCAAAAAAAACGAGATATGGATGGAATTATCCGTTTTGAAGTCCCCCGAGACGATTGCCATTTCCAGAGTAAAGTCTGTCTGTCATCTTCCACGATAACTGCCGAACCGTTTGATCAATCGAGTTCCTGCCCCGAATGCGACCATTAGTTTTTGGCTGTCATCTGTCAAACAAACTTGATTTCCCATATGTCATTTGAAAGCCCTTTAAAAACTGTATCCAGAACAGTCAAAATTATTTCTCCAACTGACATCTGTCAAAAATATAAGAATGTCTAAGTTCGAAACTTTACCATTCAATTATTCAAAATCTATTCGATGGATTAGAACTAAATTCGTCAGGGAGCAACAGAACAAAACAGTCTCACTTGGTCAATTGACTGTTGAATTGACCAATCAAATTGACTTCATACAGCCCTAAAATGTTTGATCAA